>JAMKCH010002713.1:0-36910 GCA_023653785.1 Ophioderma brevispina
ATGAATTATTCTGTCTGTGAGCAGAAAACCTGAAATATGGCATTTTAAAGACTTTTTAAAACATTTTGAATCATATTTTGTTCGAACACACCCGCCCATACTCGAAAATCAAACCAATAATTGACAAACCTTGACATACGCGCAATTAATCGCCTAATTCTGTCCCTTTTCCGTAGTTTCCCCATTCCTTTGTACGTGCACGATCGGGTTCTTGGGTAGAGCAAAAGGGCCGCAGTGCAACTTCCGGTTTCCTCATGTTCGAGCGGCGACAGCCTATCCAGTGTGTAGAGATCAGTGGTATAGAGTAACATTGTTCATAGAGTAACATAGAGTTCATCTAAAAAAATCTGACCAACTAATATTTTTTTCTCTGTTATGGCAAACAAACATTGTTTAGGCCTTATCATTAATGTGTCCACAAATTTAAAGGGAAACCAATCTTTTCCAGACAAATTTTATACATCACTTATTCAAAACTCTAAAGCTGAAATATTAAATCTCCAATTTTTTTATGGTGATCTTAAAATTAGTGTCGTAGTGCTAAGTACTGGCATAATTTACGCTTTCGGACCCAAATTAATTTTAGGGTTTCATTTTTATCTGTCACAGACATCTCTAGACCTCTCAACATAGCAATTACTGTGCATTTGCTATGCCAAAACTCCTTGCCTAAAGTTGTAAAGGACATTATAAACTTTAAAATGATACCAAACTTCATCTTTTGGATTGTTTCATATTTGAGATACCAAGATATTATCTAAATATATTTTCAAGTGTTTCTTTATTTGCAAGAAACACTCGGGCTTAATGAATATACCTTTCTTGTCTTTTCTAGACATTCTTTATAATTGAATTTAAGGGACGGGTATTCTGCAATGCTCCACCAGACAACTCTACTTGGTAAGAAATTTTGAATTGATTAATTAGTTTTTTATTATTACAATTTATGGCACTAATAAAAGAATTGAAAAGAGTAGGCCTTGTGCTGTCCATTTAATCCTCATTTTTTATGCCCAAGCATTTTCTTCCCCACATATTTTTAGGCCTGAGGGGAGAGTGTCTGTATGTCCAAGTGCATGGCTCTAAAAAAGGGAAATCATTGATCTGATTTAGGGTAGACATTTCATATAGAAGTTCCAAGTATGCAAATGAGGTATTGCCATTTATTCCATCAAGCGCTACTGCACAACATCATACAGTGCACAACGGAATCAATAATTGTAATATCTCATGTGGATACTTCTATATGAAAAGTTTACCTGATTTAGTCCAAACTTAGACAAGGGTTTTTAGTAATACCAAGGGGATTCACAATGTTTGGATGACATTTTTTCATTTTCTCTCAAAAGTGTCCCTCGCCCTCAGTTTCTTCATTACATGTTTTGGTCCCGTTGGACCACAGACAGTCTGTTTGTTTCCCTTTGTCCCTGGAAATGAAATTTTTTTGTCCGCCCCATATCCTCATCCCAACCCCAACAATAATGTTAAACAAAAGTTTCACAAAGGCCTTATCAATCTTGTCATTCACAAGCCATAAAATTTATGTGAGCTTTTGAATGCAGCTTTATTTAAATGTGAAGGAGGGAAGGCAGCAAGAATACAAGTATTTTTTTTTATAAATGAAAAATTGACAACAAAGGAAGAAAATCTGGCAGTGCTGAACAAATATAGCCAAATCTTGATTCAGATTGTGTTTACAACAAACAGGAGTGTCCTTAGGAAAAAAGCCAACAAATGACAACAATAATGCATTGTTAATCCTTATTATTGGTTGCTTTTGATCTAACCACTAAAATTAGATCGAAAAGGGGAACCACTCCCTATTGGCAAGGATAAAGGGTAGCGAGATGGTGCTTTCAACCCAAATGGCTTCAGTGATTATTGTACCAAAATAGAGATTCGAATGAAAATTTGGGGTCTTGACAGCCTTTCAATAGCATCATTTCCCCCGGCGGATCACCTCCATAATGGGTGTGTGTTCATTAGACTCTCTTCTCCTCCTACATCTACCCACCAGATCATGTGGTATATGTTGTCACAATGTGTAAATCCCTGAGACTATACGCTACACTTTACAAATGTGGAATTTTATGTTAAAATTTACCTGGAATTTACTGGACTTTACCTTTTAAATTACAAATTCCTACGTCCAGTTATTCAACAATCTTCACACTTTATTACATATCATGCCGATAAGAGTCCAGGCTGCAGAGCATGAGACCTTGTTATATACTTTCATCGTAAACGCCAGTATCAACACATCATTTAATAATAATAAACAGTCTTGATATAGCGCCTAATGCATAGCCTCTATGCCCTTTCATTTAGAATGGATGCAAT
This sequence comes from Ophioderma brevispina, assembly GCA_023653785.1. Taxonomy (NCBI): domain Eukaryota; kingdom Metazoa; phylum Echinodermata; class Ophiuroidea; order Amphilepidida; family Ophiodermatidae; genus Ophioderma; species Ophioderma brevispina. The sequence continues at coordinate 2,341 of JAMKCH010002713.1, forward strand.
ATCACATGTAATCGGTGTGGAAAATATTAATACAGACAATACAAACAATAATTAAAATTCCTAATGTTAAAACCACATGATTCATCAATTATACACAATTTCAAATCACTTAAAATTAAGTAGAAATTCTCGAACATATATATTGTGCCCACAAATAAGCAGAAAGACACCCAGTGCCTCCCATCACTAAGAACATATGGGGATCCACCTGAATCGGGTCACTGTGAGGAGCTGTGTGTATGTACCCCCAAGCGACATCGGTTTAAGTCTTTGATCTTCCCTGGATTCAGATGCCTCAGCCCTACCTAATCTGCTGAAAACAACTATCCTAGGCACCGGATTGGATGAAGGTGAATAATTAAGAAAAGAAAGCAAACAAAAATCACGATGGTTATGGAATGCATCAGAAACAGGTACCTAGCAGGAGCCAAAATGTTTGTGTCAATAGGAATGTCTTCAGACGTGACTTGAAAATGTTAGCTGCCTGATCTAAGCGGATCCTGTTAGGGAGTTTATTCCACAAATGTGCTGCGGCGTAAGCAAAAGATCTATCACCATAGAAAATGTGTTAGATGAGTTGGATGAGTTACTCAGCTGGTAAGCAAGAAGATGATCTCAATGTTCTTGGTTGTGATACAGCTTGAGTGAGCTCAGAGATATAAGCAGTGAACATGCTGTGGTTGGCCTTATAAGTGAGAAGTAGAATCGTAAAAACTGCCCTCTGTTTAAAATTGGAAGCCAATGCAGTTGGTAGAGAGTTGGTGTGATATGGCTCGTCGACGGATTTTATGACAAGACGGGCAGCTGCTGCATGTTGAACTCGCTGAACCTTTGTCAATTCTCTTTCTGGAGGGCCAGAACAAGGAATTGCAGGAATCCGCCGCCCTAGCTGTAACAAATGCATGGACCAATCTGATGGTAATTTTTCATCAGGTCACTGTCGAAGCGGGCCGCAATTTTCCTTATTGAGAGCCAAGCAGCTTTTGCATAAGCTGTTAACATGATTGCTCATTCTTAATGATGAGTCTAAGATGACACCGATGTTTCGTGCTTCAGCTGAGCACGGATGTATAACAGAATTGCCATTATCATAGTTGGCCTGAGATTGCTAGCCGATCTACTAAAATGAGAGCGAAAGTACAAACAGCTCCGAATCTTCGTTGGTATTTAAAATCAGCTTGTTGGATTTACACCAGGATCAGATGTAGTCAATGCATGTGTTCGATCTTTTTAATGGCTGCTTCACGATCCTGAGGGTGGAAGTCATGTAGAGCTGGGTGTCATCATCGAAACAACAATGAATACCGTGGGCAGTTATGATATCCTTATGGGGCACTGAACAAAGGGAAGTCCATCGGTCCAGTAACCGAGCCTGTGGACTCCACAATCTAAACCCCCGCCCATGATCTTACGAAAAGCACCTCTGACTGATATAGATTGAGTTTCTGCCATCTAGGTAGACGAGACCCACTTCGTGCTTTTTCCAGTAATCCCATACCGTTCATTTAGACGTGGTTAGGAGCTGTTTTGTGGTCTATGGGTGTCGAAGCGCGCGCTGATCCCGTAACACTAGTTAACAAGGCCTCTTTTGTTTGTCAAGATCATCAAGATGTCATTCTGGGTCCCCGTAACAGGAGCAGTCTCAGGACTGTGATATTGCCGGTATGGCCGACTGCAACGGAGCATGGAGATCATTATCTATGAGGTAAATCTGCAATGCTGATCTGATTCAATGCTACTCTTTTCAATCAATCACCTTTCCGAGAATGGTAGATTAGATATAGGGTGATAATTTGAGAGGATTGGTGTTCAAGCCAGATTTTCTTCAGCATCAGATGACAGATGCATGCTGAGAGCTTTGGGGAAATCGCCTGAAGACAAGGAAGAGGTGGCAATCCTTGTTATGACTTGTACCAGATCATCAAGAATAGTTTTAAGAGACCAGCCTGGTAAAGGGTCTAAGGTGCCGGACTTGATCGATGCTGATTTGGATATGGATTTCAAAGACCTCTTTCTTCAGACATTGTAGAAAAGTAGCTGAAGGGTGCTTTGGCATGGACTCTGTGAGTTCAACTGGACATAAGGCAGTAGTATGTTCAGGTAGACCGTTACGGCGCTTGCTTGATCTTCTTTGAGAAAATTCTGCAAACTGTCAGCAAGATCTTATGGACATTCAGGCAGTATCGGTTGTTCCACTCTGGGAAAGTCAACTTACTGACTACACTGAGGTCTCGTTGATCACATGTATTAATCCGGTTGTTATGATAATCGGTCTTGGCTTTAGAAAGAGAGAGTTGTATTTAGAGCACTGGGGATCTTTGTAAGCCTCTTTGAATAACTGTGAGCCCAGTCCTGTGAAACTCGCGCTCCCGCCGACGTGGGCCGTTCCTTCATCTCAGCACGAAGAACATTCTGTGTACCAAGGTGCATTAGGGTACTCGCAACTACATATCGAGTTACGAGTGGACATGTTCATCAAGTGTCTGGATACGATTTATGTAATTCAATAACTAGAGAATCACATCAGCATCTGAGGCAACAAAGGCAAATCGTAAATCAGAGCGTAATATGTCTCTTTTGATGTGGCGAATTTTCCGATTCTTGCATGGTTTTAATGGCACGGTTCCAGGTCGGTTGATTTTTGATGTACGCACTTTGAACAGCGGAGTGGTCAAGACGCAAGTGACTATGAGTTAATATGCTCACAAATTGTTCTTGCTTCCTCCAATTTATTAGTAGATCCAGAGTGTGGTTCCCGATGTGGAGTTGGGGGGCCACAACTAGTTGTTTCAAGTCATGCATATCGGAGAATAATTGAGAAGGAATGAGCCTCCAAGTCATCACACCGTCAACATTTAACATTTAAGTCTCCGTTCTGAGCAAATGGCCACTACAAACTGTCAAAGTAGCGAGAAGAGAGGAGAATTCATCTAGAAACATTGATGAGGTGATTTAATTTTGTCTTGTCACTGAGTTTGTAGATTACGAATATTTGGACGGAGGTAAAGGTGATGATTATGTGACATTCATAATTCCATTGAGTTCCTCGCGGTCTCGTTTCTCCTTACTGGAGACCATTCCCCTAACGATGAATACTGTAACCTCCTCCCTCTTCTATGATGGCGGTGGGAATGATGAAGCTTATAATTAAGGTAAAGTATTCTGGATACGGGAATGGCTGCATCATCTCTGCTATCGCCAGTAAGCCAAGATTCGGTGATGGCAAAGATTCCAACTGATTGCTGATGACGAAATTCACACACAGTGCACCTGATTTATTTTTGCTTGATAGACCTGGCATTCCAGGGGTAGCAAAGCGTACTTCATTTTGGGAAGATTGTTTTGAGAGTAAACCTTTATTACTTCCAAATATACATGCTAACTATGAAAAGTAACATTTTCTGAAAGGAAATTGTCCAATCTTTCTAAATATGCTATCAAATTGCCAGTAGGGCTAGAAGAAAAATGCAGTGTTCAAAGAACGAATCTGTTTTAGGGTCTGTACATAAAAGAAAATGTTTAATGATTTTTTTTTCTTATTTTCTGATTAGCAATCCTGATAGTGACTTTAACAATTCTTTGGAATCATCTTTACAGTATAATTGGTGACAAATTTCTGGAGTTGCAAGGGCATGATGGATCTACATGGGGACTAATGCAGAATGAGGTGGCACTTGTTTCCATTGCATTGGGCTTCATGACCTTAGCTATACTAAACTGAGGGTCATGAAAAGAATTCTTAACTTAAGAAATTGATAAAATTAAGGACCTGAAATTATAAATTTTTATTTAAAGTCCATGGACCACGGCCGAGTAGACATTTCTTATTTCTTACATTTTCTACCTCAACAGTATCCTGATCATATCGCAGCACAGATTTTTTTTAAAGTGAACATCGGGGAAAGTGTTTACATTTCAAGGATAATATACCCTAACACGACAGGTCCTTCTCTTTTCGCGAACGCGTATCCAGATGCTGGAGTTGGAGTTGAACCCGTTAATGGTCAGAGTACAAGTTGTAAAACAAAGCTCACACACGTGGGCTAATCGCACCGCACACTCCAGAATCTCCCCTTGTCACGGTTTCTTTGTTGGGAAATTAATAAAGTATTATGTTTGATTCTCCTTGTTTGTCGGTACGCTGGTGCAGCCGTCGACAATACAACGCATTATAATCTTAATTTTAAGGCATCATCAGAAAAATTATGCCATATGATACAACAAGTACGGCGCATTCAGAGAAGTAAACTGTGTACGTATGAGAACTGGGCCACGCGCACGGTCCGTTCCACGATGACGGATCATGACGCGTATCGCGTATTGCGTAGTGTTACGCGGACGTCACTTCTGGGTTCACGCGTGCACAAGAGCGAGACTCACTTTCATTTTGTATTTCTTGAAAGCTTGTCAAAACACATGATATTATTGCACAATGTTGCAAAATATACGGTTCTCAATTAGCTTCATGCAGAGTTTACTTGATTACCAAGACATACTATGAATGAAACAATTTTTTGGTGGTATTATAAAGTAGGTTTAAGCATGTCCATGGACCTTAAGCCTTCCCAAATTGTTAAAGTATATAGTATTTGAAATATGTGTACTATACGTGAACGGTATTACATTTCTTAAGAAATTATTAATGATGCATAGGAGTATTTATTGCCCTTGTTCCCTACAATTATATAGTCATGTGATTTGCAAAAAGGTTGTAAGTGCAATAAGCAGATTTTAAGAGTGCTAGTGCCTCAGTTTAAAGCAAACATTTTGGGAAGAGAAAATTATCTTTTAATTTTAAGATATTGTACCCACCTTCACCCTCTCCAAAAAATGAGTTAGGCCACTAAGCTATAGCTAGGTAGGGAGAAACCAAACGATACACAGGGGAAAGTTTTTAAATGCTCAATCTGTTTGAAATATATACCACATTATTTGTTTGGACAGGAAGATTCCAAAATTACAAGGATAGTTGTACTTCTGCATCCTGAGTTCTGGGAAAAACAGCAAAAACAAGGTAAAAGGGGACAATTGCAGCTGGTGCAAGGGTAATATTAAAAATTACAGTTGCCTCCAATTTGGAATAAGTGGCATGTGCACCGGGAATTATCCCGGTACATCTTGGTCCGCCAGAACGCTATATTCGTTCAGAGGTAAACATATTGGTGAAATTTTGTTGTGAAAAGCTTGGAGAAGGTTTATGTTGTGTACCATGGTGTGTTCAACGTCTTTTGCAAAACCCTCTGCTTTCGATTGTTGCGGGAGTCCACCGTACATTCAAAAATCAGCGACTATGTTGTAATTACTGCTACTTTACCATGTTATATTGATGTGCACTGTATGCGGTCCAGTCATTTCATAGTTTAAGACACAAAATTACAGAAACTGTATAGAAAGGCTGATTTTCCAAATCTTTCTCCAAATATATTTATAAAGTGCTAATTTTTCAATCTTTTGTAGCAACAATTACATAATTTCCCCTAAATTTTGCTTATTTGGAACAAATTGTTTAAAATCCAGCTTATATAATACTAGTTTATATTATTTTATTTTGTCTACTTTTCTGGGTAGATCATTCATTGTTCAGACACTGCTTTTCAATGATGCCCAGAGCAGGCGCGTAACCAGACCTGAGCCTCCGGGGGGGCAAGACTCAAGAAGTTTCCCCATTTTTTTCCGGCTCGCTTCGCTCGCCGGGTAGACCCATATTTCCCCCTTCCCCCCCTTCTTCTCGTCCCCATTTTTTAGCTTCTCCGTCCCCATTTGAGTTGTCCGGGGGGGGGGGCAGTCTGGTTAAGCCACTGGCCCAGAGTTGGAGAATGGCTTAGACAGTCAGGGGTCAGCTGAATAAAACAATATGCATGTATTGAAATTTTAACTACTTAGTTCTCCAGGTAGACAAGGATGGGTATTTATTAATCTTAAATAATTAATCTTTAATAAATACCCAATATGCATGTATTGTCAACAAATTGCTTCTGTGTGAGTTATTTTTACCCAAATTTTTAAAAATTTACTGCTGTCACCCCAAAGCCTGATTTTTAAACTCCACTCAAAGACCTATACTTTTTAAGCTTTTTAAGAAAATTAAAGGCTGACTCAGAGATTTCAAAATATTTTTTGTGTGTAGTAATTTAAAATAGTCAACTGGACCTAAAGATAGTGACCGTGCTTAATTCCAAAGTTGGAGATTAATTGTATATTTCGTTTTCATGCAGTAAACATTTATGTACAGTACAACAGTGCCATAGGATACTGTGTATAACAAAAAATTATGGATCCGGCATTTTTATAACAAAGTTGTGATTTTCTATATGAAGGACTTAGAAGAATGCATATCAAATCACAGTAGTCATTATATATCAAAATTGTACTAAATTGGAATGCTTAATAAATTTTGATTTATTTTTGTATATAGTATTGATGTGTATGAAACTTTATCAAAACTAGTTTGATACTTTTTGAGACAGGCATGCATTCAAGCTCTTGATATAGCAAAACAGTCCAATTTGATATCCATTGAGACAGTGTCAAAAGTGTAAGTAAAATACACTTGATTTGATAGCATTATATTTGTATCAAACCATTTTAATATAGTTTTAATATATCAAATTCATATCAACCCTGCTTTTGATACAGATTTAGCACTGATTTTACACAGATTTAATAGAAAAATTTCTGCATGGGATAAGAATAGATTAAAATTAATGTATTAACTTGATTTGATCTTATCCTCGAATCAGCTCTCTAGGGCTACATCCTTTTCCATCACAAGGACCGCCAGGTGAAATGTCAACCATGATCAAACCATGGTAGAACTGTGCTTGACATGGTTGAAACTTATGGTGACCATGGTCAAGCCATGGTCATTAACCAGGTGACAATGTTAATAAATGACAAGGCTGATCGTGCGTCAACCTAGGTTAAACCATGGTACAAAACCATAGGTTAGACTGTGGTGCCATTTATTAAACTATGGTGACCATGGTCAAGCCACAGTTTCTACCTGTTTGACCATGGTGAACCATGCTAGAATGGTTTACATTTTCTCGGGGAAACTCCTGAGGCCCTTCAATCATTCTTCACTCCTAACTAAGCAAACAAAAGTTCATGGATCATTCCACTTGTGTGGATAGGGAGAGATTACACTCAGCGAGGGTATAATAGAATATGCTAGTTTATGGATTTAGGAACCAAGGTCCTCATGTAGCGGACCAAAGTTTTCCATTTTAACAAATATTTAATTCTGTTGTTGTTTCTATTTTCTAAAAGCATCATTCAAATTTGGTCATTCAGGAACATCTATCTAGTTTCTTATCATAAACGTTACCTAGAAATGCTGTTATTAAATGTACCGGTAAATAGCAATGTGGCATTTTGTTTTCTGTTTTGTAAAAATGAAAACTTTGTCTTCTAGAATTAAAGTGACAGGAGGAGCTTTTTTGTAGGACTAACAAATTTCTCTCAAAGACCTTGGTAAGCTCCAAAATGCAAAAAAACTTGGGTTAAAAAAAAATTGAGGGCGCTTCTCTCTGGAAATGTCCTTTGTGTCTTCTAAGAAAAGGAATTGTAAATGAAACTATGACATTGAGGGTTTACTATAGAGGGTCCTCAGAGAGGATTTAAGAACCAGCGTTATTACTATTCTACGATGTGAGGATCCTGGTTCCTACTCTATCTCATTTATGAGGACCCTCTATAGTAAACTGGCCCTATATTTTTAATTATTTCATTCTATTAAATCTTGGAGGTGACCAGTGGCGTAGCCAGGGGGTGGGGGGGGGGGGGGGCAGCTGCCCCCCTGGGAGGGAAGTTGCCCCCTGAAAAATTAGGCCATATACTATACTAACAAATTTTAATTTATATGCTTGGCCCCCAGGAAAATATATGTGCCCCCCCCTTTCCCCCTGAAAAAAAAGCGGCTATGCCAATGGAAGGTGACGCGCATGATAAGGCTGTTAAGACTCCCATTTCCAGCATCACTGTACCCAAAGACCCCATATTATTTTGAAAATGTCACCCAAGGGACCTCATGTTTTTAAATTTTACCGAACTGATACCCAAAGACCCGTTTGGGGAAAAAATTTGAAAATTTTCACTCAAAAAGACCCCAATTTTGGGTGAACATTTTGCAAATTTTTCCAAGTCTATCTCAATAATGAGGACCATGATAGTTCTATGCAAACTCACTTCCTCACCAGGAATAATGGGGGCACACCATATTGGAGGTGGACATGCTGTAGGCTGTTAAGACCCCAATTTTCAGCATTCGTTGTCACCCAAAGAACCCAAATATTTTGAAAATGTCATCCAAAGACCTCATATTTTTTTTAAATCTTACGAACTGGTTGCCCAAAGACGCGCGTTTTGCGGAAATTTTGTACTTGTTTGAAAGTTTGCAAATTTTATAAAAAAAAATCACACACCAAATTTTTGAACAATTTTGCAACTTTGTCACCCGAAAACCCCTTATTATTTTGGGGCATTTTGGCTGTCTCTCATCCCAAAGACCCCTATTTTTTAGTCCTCTGTCACCGAATGCCCCCTGGGTTTTGAAGCACCAGCCTACACCCATATCCTTCATGTATGTTGCTATGCCCCGCATCCTATCTCAATATGAGGACCATGATAGTTCCTATGCAAGCTCGGCCTGATACCAGGAATAATGTTGAAATTTACAAAAGCATTGCCTATATCCTCTTTCACCAAAACTCTTATTCAATTAAAATGCGATGCTATTTACTGTCATGCATGAATATCATTCCCCTTAAAGAGACATGAGGACATTTCAAGAAAGAAGTGCCCCCAATTTTTTTTTTGAACCCGGGTTTTTTGCATATTTGGAATGCTTACCAATGTATTAGATCACACCTTGAAGTGTATAAGCCGAATACGCCTCTTTATATACCTATGATTAGTATTTTTTTGTTGTGAAGCCGCTTATTAATAGCCAGCAATTCAAACAAGGTTTGCGTTTTCTTTTGTACTTGTTTGTGTCAAATAGACATTCAAAACATTCTCGGTAGGTGGTCTACAACCCCAATGCAGTTTAGAGAAGAATTTGGTATTCTCAAAAATCATCCACTTTAAAGGCAACTGATCAGTGATTTGCTAAATCAAGAAAATCAAAAAACTCATGGAAAATCAGATTTTGCATTTCCTGCACTGGAATAGTTATCCTGACATCCCCCTACAAGTGCTAAGACTGCAGAACAACCTATTAAGGACAAATCGGGTATTTAGTCATTACTGCCCATACGGACACTTATAACACACATAATTGAATGGAGATTTCATAACTTTAAATACTGCTGTTTTTCTTCCTTTTCTGACAATTTTTCAGTTGCAAAAATAACTCATGAGAATTTTACAGACTTATCCTTCACTTTTAAAAGAAATGGGGCATTTCCAGAAAGAAGCGCCCTCAATTTTTTTCGAACCTCATTTTTTTTTCATATTTGGAATGCTTAATTATTACCAGTGTATTATATAACACCTGAAGTGAATAAGCGGATATGCGGTCTTATGTCATATGAATGAATGATTTAGTATTTTCTGTCGTCAGTGTCGTGCTGAAAATTAAAGCATGGTTTTTCCTATAGGGACAATTACAATATCAGGCACTGTTAAAACATGTTTGCAGTTTTCTTTTGTACTTGTTTTTCTGTTGAACCTTTGAACGTCTTGGTAGGTGGGTCTATATTGTCCAGTACAATTTTGAGAGAGGTTGTGTACAAAAAAATCTCCTGCATGTCCCTTTAAGCTATTCCTGCAAAATGTTCAATTATTTTTACACATTTATTTACTCTTTGGGGAGACTCACTCGATAGTGTCTTTAAAACACAATGGATGCAAATGGGAGGAGCATGTTGCTGGGACCGATCATGATGGAGAAACAGGCTTTATCCTTTTGACCTCACAATAGCTCAGGATATGGGGTGTTTGGAGCTTGACCTACAACCAAACAACATGGGCTTGAACTGTTGGGCCTGCAGAGTTGACTGTGATAGTGCCCTCAACCTGCATGGTGAAAAAGTTTCACAAAATTTTGTTTTGGAAGGTCAGTTCTATTTGTCCTTGACTTAAATTCTATTGTGAAACTGTTATTGTTTCTGGTCAAGTGGTGCATAAGCTGTCTGCTCCCTGGCTGGATTAGCTGTGCAGACAAAAACCCACTCTGTAAACATAAGACGGTCTATGTCTCAATATTGAGCACTTGTCCTGGGAGAAAAAAGGTAGGCTTCTTTGCCTTCATAAGATTGCATCCCTGTGTTGATATGCGTTGTCATAATACATTGGTTACCTGCTAGGCCAAACTGAACTCGATCTGCCTTCTGTGAACTTCGAACTTAAAGTGTTTTGCATGGATTCATGGTTATGTGCGAGTTTTTCTGGTAGACGTTTCATATGAAGTCCCATTGATGCAAAAGGGTATTAATTGCTATTCATTCCGTCAATCGCTACTGCACACCGCCATACAGCGCATGGCGGAATGCAATTTGTAATGACCTCAATTTGCGTCAATGGGAACTTTCTATATGAAACGTCTACCATTTTTCTTGTGTGCAGGTCTGAATAGTAAATATTGTCCAAGTGGTAAGGAACTGGTGACCTATAGCTGCACTTATATGTGACCCAGCGCAAGTAACTGAGGCTCTTTGGGGGAAATTCAAAATTGAGATTATTTGTACCCATCAATTAGGTATGATTCAAGGATTAAATGATACCTTAATTGGGTTTGTCGTTATGAAGTTGTGGTAGTCAAAGGATCATGCCATACTGGCATAATTAATTCAAATTAATGAATTTATTGGCGGGTAAAGTTGAAAAGAACACCTACATTTTACCATAATAAATTAAATTAAAATGAGCCCAGAACATATGTTATCACTATTTTGAGAATAAACATATGCCAACTGAAAGAGAATATATCAACATAAATATTTCAACACAAAAAGAAAAATTCATTTTTTTTCAACCCTCTTGACTATTTTTTGCCAATATAACAAATTCATATGTACGCAAGAGCTCATTTACTCATGCTGGGTCACATATTACCACAACAGGCGAAGTCACAAATTTTATGGTTTGGAGCTTTTGTATTTGTAATTGTACTATATATTTTCCGCTATCTTCTCTTCACGTAAGATTGGAATGTGACAATCTATGTGAAGACGATTTTCTCCATCTCTTTTAACTCCATTTAGATTACCAAGATCATCACATATGTAAAGGGCATTTCGTGATCACACTTCGTCCCCCCGACTTCCCCCAAAAGTTTTAAGATTTTTATATCATCTGAACTCGTTAGCCTAGTAATGGACATGTGCCCAATTTTACTTGCAAATTTTGTTTCGAACTGTAAGAAATCGCAAATTTTATTTTCTGTCCGTAAACGGACAGATTACAGTACGTAGCCTATGGGAACCCATGATACAAGCATTTGCTCATACATAATAAAACCGCAAGATCGGGTACCAAGTGAATTTTGGAAAAGCTTTTCTCGACGATATCTAACAAACCATAAATAAAACAGAATGGGCTAGATCACAATCAACCTTTAAATGGAAGACATACTATAATAGTTATGCCTATTTTTGTGTATTTTTACTACTATTGAGGATCTTTCCACACACTATAAGATGTGGAGTAAAAGAATTTATGTGGTCAGTCCATCCACCGTCCAGTTTTACAATGAAAGTGGTACCACCTTATCCTCAAAGCCTCTACCCCACCACTCCATCAAACCTGAGATGTTGGTATCATTGGAAGGCCTGCATTTTTCTCATTTCATCTCCAAAATAATTTGGCTTAACTCTAGCCCATTAGAGCTAATACATATGGCTTATCTATGGCTACAGGAAAATACAAGTTTGTACAGTAACCTGGGCTGTGTGTGTGGTGCAATGATCAAAGCCTTGGACTTGTAATCTCAGGGTTGCAAGTTCGAAACACCGCTCTGCCGTTTTGCCTCCAGTTTTTAAATACAAGGTCCTAGTGTAAATTCTGCTGTCTACAAAATCAACCACAATGATTGACTTTCCAGACGTAAAATGTTTCTTAAAATGTAATTGGTCATACCAGCTTGGTGTGATGTAGCTTGTCTATACTGTTGAGTTTCCTAAAGGGAAGTTACCATAACAGACAACCTATCTGTGGGCCCGGGTCTATGGGCTATTCTAATGCACACACTTTATATGCTCACTTTAAAGGTGCAAGAGATTTTGAGACATCCATATAATGTGTCATATGTAGTGATTTGATTTTTATTTGCTTTCATTTCAATATAATACATATGCTGAATTTTGTATTTGCATGCTCCTAGACGAAATTGTATATTTCATAATTTTTGTACCAAAGAAATATTTCTCAGCTTAATCCTTTCAGTTGGGGATATTATTGACGAAAAGCTTTGCATTAGTGCAAAAATCAGGCTTTTGAATTTTTTCGGGATACCTGATAAGTGAAATCTCTCGTTGCACCTTTAAAATGGTATATCAGATTCAAATTAAATTTTGGAATCAAGGTATAGCTTATGTTGATGATAACCTTTCCGGTGAAACATAAAATTGTAATCGTGTGGGGCACCTTGAACAAGGTATACAGTTGGTTGAAACAACACATGCACCCTTTTTTCTTTTTGCACACACTGCCCATAATATTTTAAGAATCAATTTAATGATTTTTTCTTACTTTTTTAATTTTCTCCCATTCAGATCATTGTACTATATAGGCCTGCTGTGCTCAGGAGTTTTGCAATGGAACTTGACTTCTATCTAAGTCATTTGAACCTGTCAACATTTTACCTATAGGCAACTTGCTATCCCCTCTACTTTCAAAATACAATTACTCAATATGGTGTCTGGCAACTATTTTTTTAATTCTTGGTTCAGGGGTGAGGGGCACTCCATGCAGGGGCAGCACCATGGTAAAATCATAGGGGGGGGGGGAATCATAGGAGAGACAAAACCTTACACAATTACCTCAAATAGGTAAAAAAAAACAATTTTTACACAATTTATTGCCTAAATAACCTGTTTTTCCTGAATTTTGAAACTCTCGGGGGGACCTTGCACTGCCCCTGGGGCACCCCCATTTTGGAGGTGAAGTGTAGTCTGTTAAGACCTCTTTTTTCAGCATCTTCCCCAAGACCCCCCATTTTTCGTAACCCAAACCCCCATTTTTAAAAATCTCGCCCAAAGACCCTATCATATACTTTTTGTGGGCCGCCAGCTATACTGGCAGGACCACTTAGCAATCCGTGTGCGTGTGTTTGCGTTGTGTTTTGTGTGTGGTTTGTGTGAATGTGTGTGTCATAATTGTTTAGTTTTTTTTAAAATTGACCTCAATTGAAAGTGTTTAACTTCAATTGGAACCAACTTCTGTCATAGGTGTGCAAAATGGGATTCCCTCATATGTGGATGAGGTCAAAGGTCTGTTGAAAGGTCCAAGGTCTGTGAGGTTACAAAAAAAAAAAAAAACAGAAAAAGGGCTAAAAATGTAAACTTGATCTAAATTGAAAACTTGAAGTTTCAATTGAACCAACTTTTGATCAGAGGTGCACCATGCGATCCCTCTATGTTGATGAGATCAAAGGTCACGTGCCAGGGTCACAGGTTCATGGGGCGGCCCAGTTTATATTCTTTGAAATAGCGAGCGCGAAAGCCGAGAACCGCAAATTCTAGTTTAATCTTGTAACCAATGTCGCCCAAATACCCCATTTTTGGGGAATCTGGGTTTGGAAGTGCCAGCCTTAAACCCCTATCCCTTAATTGCAAGTGCCCCCCAGATTCGTGGTCTGTTTCATCATTTCTGCTGTGGCCATTATCTCAAAATAACTTAACCCCACTACAATAGCCAAGCCACAAAGTTATGACTGGTTCTTTAAAAAGAGCATCATGTCAATGGGTCATATGTTACAAATATGGATAATATTTGTCCAATTGGTACTGTTTGTATTTGTTTAGTCTATATTTAGCATTTAAGACACTATAGTGATCCATCCGCAAGACAATATTTGAAATGATAATAGCTTAAAGTGAACCAGGAGTCTGTAGAATTCTCATAATTTATTGTTTCCAACAGAAATCTTTCAGAAAGAGGAAGAAAACTCATTGGGGGTTCAATAAAATATGAATCTCTTCAATTACGTGTTGTAGTAAGTGTCCATTTTGGACAGTAATGACTAAAATCTCCAATTTGTCCTATAAGTTACTTTTTGCCTTCCCATTTGTTAGTTCTTTGTTATAGAATATCCTATATGGGCCTAACTTGTTTAGACATGGCAAAATAATTTGTTTTTATTTTTTTAGCAAGATATTTTGATGTTAAAAATCTTGTTAGTAACCTTTTAAAGGTATTTGCAAACCTGTATGTATGGCCTTTTCCTTGATTGATACGGTTGGGACTAGTTAACAATTATCTCATTTGCCCTTGGGAATTGTACTTCTCTTTAGACCTGTATAGGCATTAGAATTCTTGCCATGCTTGCATTTTGTACATGCTCTTTCTATACAATTTGAGGTTTTAAAAATTGGTAGACATATATTTGTTTTTAAAAGTGGGTGACCCGATCATGGCTTTTTTTATATTTTTTTCCCTCGCATGGAAGCATCACCAAAAACATGTTGATTTAAAAAAAATTGGAGGTTAATTTTGGGGTCTAGCCGCTTTGATAGTAAAAAGCAAAATGTGCGGGTCTCCCAGGACCCAACTTTTATTGGAAGTGGTCACAATTTTGGAATCTAAACAAAGCTCTAACATGCCCTTACCAGGGGAGGGTGGTTGGAAAAAGTTTAACATTTCTGTAAAAAAGCCCCTTTGCAAATTCCTCCTTGCATGTTGGAATAAACGTCCCTTTTGAAAAAAATGCCCTCCACTAACAAAAATCCTGCTACTTATTGTTGTCATTTGCAACAATTATTTTTTTTACATTATGGACTTGATGGAGTGGGTACAATATATTGACCCCTACAAATGTGAGGTAAATTTATCAAAAATTCCCATGCAAACATTATTCTTAGGAGTCGCCATCCCCTTAACACCATTGGCATACAGAGGACCTTATACATAAAAGGTAATCTTCCCCATCTAAGATTGGTGATTAGAACAAGCCATGCCCTCGTGTAGAATGGCTTGCGCCAGAGGGTTTTTGAATTCAATCCCACAATCATTGCAATGTGCTATACTAAAACATGTGTCACTTCTTAGGATTTAAAGTAACCACAAGCATAATTGTTATGCTAAACTTCTTCAAGTCTAGCATCTGGGCTAAAATGAGTGGTAAAAGTCAGGGTTTTTTATGTGTTAAGAAAGGATTTTGTTGGAGTCATATGACCGTTATTGAAGTGGAAATTTTCCAAAACTGTGCATTGTGGGATGGACCTTTGAATACCATTGGTCTTGCTCCTACATAAGGCATGGCTCACTTTCATTCACATGCCATGCCTCACAGAGAATTTTATTTTTTAATATCAGCTAGTGCTACTCGATTTCTTAAAATAGGTACCGGGTAAATCAAGATGTACACAGAAGCAGGTAATCAACCCTAAATCTCTAATCAAAGTTGTCACCAAATTGGCATCAGTACTGATTAAGAGAAAATTTCAATAGCTTCCCACAATGCATTTCTTCCAATGGAGGTTTTTGTACAGGTACTGAGTGGGTTCGTTAGGATGAAACATGGCTAAATTGACAGTTACTGTTCACAACTTGCATTTTAAGAGCTTTCATCTCTAAAGATCCACATGGCAACCTGTACAAAACTTCCAATGGGAAGGCAATGTATTGTGGGAAGCTACTGGTATCTTCTCTTGACTGATATCCATGACCATCAGTGCTTCTGTCAAATAGGTGAACTTGATCATTTACACAAAACCTATCATGAGTTATCCAAAAAGAGTCAAGTATTTGATATGCAGATTAGCCTAAAGTGAATTATCTGTCTGTCAAATTATCCAAGATACAAATCTCCATGCAGTTACATATTGTAGTAAGTGTCAGTACGGACGATGACAGTAATTACTACAATTATTTTAATGAGTTTTTTTTAAAAATATTTCCTGATTTAGCAAATCACTGATAGTGCCTTTAATATAATACTAATGGGCTGTCCCAAATACCCTACAATGGAATATTTTTCAAGGTGGTTTCAATTTTTGTTATTTTTAACCTCAACCCCCCCAACTTTTACTCCATCAACACAACTGATAGAAGGCCTTTAGCCCCAAACCCTAGTATTAAAGGTGCAGTTCGTGATTTCAGCCCCTTCTGTGTTATTCATTATCCCTAATACTTGCGAAAAGCTTATTCTCAAATGTGAGCTGATCCTGATCTTGCGGTTTTGTGATATGAGCAATTACTTGTTCCCCACGCCCCATAGGCTACCCGTGCTGTAATTTCGAATTTCTACAGAGGGCGCTGAATTTGCACATAGGTTTTGGTACACATGGATTACAAGGCCTACCGGTTCCTATTATATAAATCTCAACGTTTTTTAGGTAAGTCGGGGGGGGGGGGGCGAGGTTGTGGATCACGACATTTCCCCTTTAAGTTGCGCACCAATATTTCAACCCAATTATGAGGTCGGAGCTAAAACATAAAATCCAACATAGACTTACACCAAATGCACATTTTTGCGCGTTCTTAATTTCGCACTTGCTCAAAAATGCGCGAAAAGGTGTGAAATTAATAGTGTATCAGTATACCCGGATCTATAAGCTAAATATATCTAATAAATTTCCAAATTTGACCCTCTCGGCTTTATCGCTGGCTTATCCCTTTAATACATTGCCTGTTATAAAAGCTGGAAATTGAAATGGCATTTTTTGTAAAACCATACCATTTCCTAGTTCTGCAAAAGAAATTAGATGAAAACTTTGTGAACTACTCTATAAGTGATTCCTTAGTAATTTTGTTGGCCCCAAATGACAGGGACAAGAAATAATTTCTATGGCGATGCCTTTCAACTTCTTACCAACAAAGATGAATGAACCGAAAGGGCACAATTGCCGACCCTGAAAATTTTGCAATATATATTATTTCCAGCCTTCTCTTGACATGCATCCCTATCCCATGTGTCCACATCCCGGGTCAACATGGTACAGGATTTCTAAATGTGGCTGTGTTCTGATCATCTTCAGAACCTCCTGACCTCCGGTGGGAGGGGTTCTCACTTTGGTTTGGGCCGGGCTATTTGACCACTGCCGAAAATATACCAAAAATACAGATTTGCCACCCATCCTTAATTTAAGAAGACTTAGGTACTTAATGCAAAACATGCTTTGGTGGAGGTTTTGGAGCAAAACACCATGCAGAAGCTGAGGAAAACTACTGTTAAAATGTATTTTTGAGCCATTCTGGCCGCACTATTTTCCCCCTGGTATTTTTTCACATTTGTGCAGTTCATACTTGATTTACCAATTGAAAATATACTTGCACAGAAGTGCATCCCTTTCTTATCCAAAAAAAAAAGAAACACTCATTATACCAAATTGCTGAAAATGACACCCTTCTTGGCCGCAACATTCCACCAACCCCCTTTTCCACTAGACCCCACCCCCCGCCGGCCTTATATATTTTTCCTATGTCCTGCCATTCATCCACTTTTCTTTCCCAAGATAGGGAAAAATGCCATTTTAATGGTTAAACCATCAATTATTAGCAGAGTAGTGCATAGGGCTTTACAAATATGCATTATTACTTCCACCACCAAAAAATTTGTGTCCATGTGGCGAAGGTATGCAAGTGCCAGGCTCTCATATCAGATAGAGAGCACATAAATTGGAATAAGCACCATTAAACACAAAAGAAATTTTAATTTCTTTTTAATTTCTTTTCACTACTGGCTAATAAATATTTTTTTAAATATAAGCCAGTAGTGATTTCTGTGACAATTTTAGTATTTTATAGCATTTTGGAAAAGATCCTGATTTTCTGCAAGTTGTGAGGATTTACTGACAACTGTGCTTCCAGGTTCCTCCCATTTTCTGTCCCTCAGAAGAAGGAACGTAAACAAGGAAGTCATGTACACAACCCCTACTAAGGGGGTCCCCCAAAAAAAATCCCCCTAAATTTTAAGGACATACAACCTACAACTAAACTTATTGAAGATAGGAAACATTAAGCTTTGTCACAAGTTGTTGCTTTTCAAAAAAAAAACACTTTTGGTATCAACACACACACTCACTTTTTTCCAGTGATTTGGTAAATCAGAAAATTAAAAAAAAAAACATCAAAAATAAGACTTTCACAAGTCTGTAACAAGTATAGGTATCCTAACATACCCCACAAGTGATAAGACCAAAAGCAATCTAATAAGGACAAAATCAGTCATTACTCTCCATATGGACACTGTTACGAGACGTACTCAAGGTCAGAAAAGTAACCTCCCGTGGTTCATAAAACAAAATTCACAATGACTATTTGTAAGAAGATTGACTTGACCAAGATGTAAATTCAAAGTAATGATTTTAATATATACATAAATGAATTGTGATCAATCATACAATTAACAATGCACAAAATTATTATGTTTCTTACCTAATTTACAAATACACCATGCACATAAATCATTAAACTATGAAAGTTCAAAGTTCACTGTTGGGTGCGCACCAGTCTCTTGTAGAATCAGATCCCCATAAATCTTGGCGACACAAATCTTGCTGTATAGTTCAACTATGGTTTCGCGAAATCGCAAAATTCCTTTTTCGCTAGACCGGACGATTAATTTATAAACTGCTAGACTTGGAGAAACACTGAAGTAAACTGCAGCTTGATGGTATAAACATATGTCCAACAGGTACTCAGTGCATTAGGGTTTAACACTTGCTTTTTCAGGTAGGAGGTCCCTTAGAGGTGAATGCAGGTAAAAGACACAACCTGACCTGAATTTGAATGTTAACCTTTGTTGTTCCAAAGGTACCAAATTATTGCAGCAGCTTGGACAATTCTAGCAAATTTCTAAAGGAAATAATAAACAAACATTGATTTTATAAATCAATGTAGGAAAGTTTCTCCCTGCTGTTTGAGAGGGTATACACTAGCTGAAATCTCTTCACAACTGGCAAAGAGAAAGACATGCAACAGAATTTTCCACAGAAAATTTCCATGATGCACAAACACGCAGAGACACGACGAACATTTGTCATCTTTTCAGTTCGCTCCTGAAACATGTTAAAGGAATTCCACAATCTTCCACATCCTCTGCTCGAGTGTTTTGGACATAGCAATCACAAAGTCATTGTTCATCAACAGGTGTGCAATCTTGCTTCCTATAGGTAACAAAGAACTATATGCACTTCTTAGAAGTGAAGAAGTAAGACCTGTGATCTATGTCCATCGATGGTGAAGTATTCGACATGTTGGTCTCAAGAAGTTCTCATACACTAGTCCATTTAGAACTATGTCAATCAGATAAGTCATGCTATTGCCCAAACACTTGCAAGTTTCAATTTTCCCGTTCTCCTCCTACCCAATTTATATGATTAATTTCACCAACATGATTTAATTAATATTATAAGAAAATAATATAATATTTGGGGGTCTGTCACAACACTTTTAAAGATAATTAAATTTGTTCGGATCTTGAAACCACTGTACTTTTCTTCCTTTTCTGTCAATTTTCAGTTGAAAGACAAAATAAACTAATGATATTCTACAGGACTTGTCCTTCACTTTAGGGTTCGTCTCGAAACATCAGATCCCGAAACAACAGACCTTCAGACCTGAACCATCAGACCGGAAGCAGTAGTTAAAATTCACTTCAGGGTATGATGTTCGGGGTCTGATGTTTCTAGACAACCGGGGGGGATGTCTAGAACAATCAGACCTCGAAACAATCAGACTCAGACCCGGAAGTGATTTTTTTTGCGATAAGTCAACATTTACTTCCGGGTCTGATGTTTTAGACACCCGGGGGGGATGTCTAGAAACATTCAGACTCGAAACATCAGACCTCAGACCCGGAAGGAAGTTACTTCCGGTCTGATGTTTCTAGGTCTGAAGTTTCTAGACACCCGGGGGGCTGTCTAGAAAATCAGACTCGAAACAACAGACCTCAGGACCGGAAGTGATTTTTGTTTTTGCCGAAGTCAACATTTTTACTTCCGGTCTGTTATGTTTCAGGTCTGATGTTTCTAGAACCCGGGGGGGATGTTTAGAAACATCAGACCTAGAAACATCAGACCCGAAAGTAAAATGTTGACTTCGAAGTCAAACATGTGTCCCCGAAGTCAGCATTTCATTTCTGGGTCTGATTTTTTTGAAAAATTCAAGTAGACCCGCACCGTGCCGTGACACGAGGGAGTTTGCCCGGTTTCTGCCGCTAAATTGAGGGGGCCGACCAGACGAAAGAGAAAGGGACGATATGGCCGGGGGGGGGTTGGGGTGCGGGGGAGGTTTTGTCCTCCCTTTACGGGCAAAACCTTTGAAACATTCGCTTACTAAGACACCATTTTCCCATGCATGCAAATTTAGTAGAAACAATTGAATTACCAGTGGTATGGTAAACCATTAATTCATGACCAACCGTTTACAAAACGGTTGTGGGTGCGGGAGGTATGTAAGTTTTGGGTATTTAGTTTTCAAGACATGATCATCAACTTAATTAGCTTAATGAATTGTTTTTTATCTTTTCTAATATTAATTTTAATTAATAAAAACTTAACTGATTAGGTAGGCTAAGGTAAATTTATAAAATGGGGACTTTTGAACTACCTTTCATCTGAAATGGGGCTTGTGGCACTGGGTTTGAGCTAAAACTGATAGCTTGGTGAGCGTAGCAAGTAGTGAAATTGGTGTATTTAGCAACGCACGTCAATTTGGTCCAAGTCGGCTCCAAAAGTCCATGGCAATCTCCCCTTGTCACGCCTTGAAGAAAGACTAGCAGGATTTGTTTTCTATTCTAATTTCATTTTTTTTAACTAAAACTTATCCAAGCAGACGGGTGGTAACTAGTCAACAATTCCAGGGTCAGTCTCCCCATGTTTTAAGGAAGCGGGTGTCGCCTCTTAGTACAGAAAAAGGATTTCCTCCCATTTTTTGAAGTCACTTCCCGGTTCGAGGTATGATGTTCGAGGTCTGATATTTCTAGACATCCCCCGGGTGTCTAGAAACATCAGACTCGAAACATCAGACCACGGAGTAACTTCACCTCCGGGGTCTGAGGTACTATGTTTCTAGGTCTGATGTTTTCTAGACATCCCCCCGGGTGTCTCGAAACATCAGACCTAGAAACATCAGACCGGAGTAAAAGAAAAATATTGACTTCGGCAAAAAAAAAAATCCGTCCGGGTATGAGGTCTGTGGTTCGAGGTCTGATTGTTTTCTCTAGACATCCCCCCGGGTTAGAAAACATCGACCTCGAAAAATCAGACCGGAAGTGATTTCTTCCGGGTCTGGTATGATGGTTAGATGGTATGAGGTTCTGTTGTTCGAGGTCTGATGTTTCGAGCAACCCTCACTTTAAGCCTATTCTGCAAAATTTGACCTCTTTTGAGTGGATCACTGATAGGGTCTTTAACTGGTGATGGTAATACGATTCTTATAAATCCCAATTCTTGAATGGCGTAATTAACTCTAAAACAAAACCCTAATAATGTCTACGCCGCACAAGTTCGGAACGGGGACTATGAAATGAGAGCGTCTGTTCGTCCGTTCGTTAGCAGTTCTGTAGTCCTTAGTACGTCCGTGATAAAAAATTGTTAACCCACCCTGTATACGATTTATCTGGAGTTCCGTATCTATAAGGGTGACAATGATGTAACTTGTTGGGAGGAAGCGGGTTGATGCGGTCTCGAACTGATTAGATTTGGCCCGTAAAATTGCTAATTAAGTATCTCATTTGCATAATTTACGAGAATTTTCCTGCAAGGCCTGTATACAAGTTTTCTGGAGTTCCGTAACGCGTATATGATGTAACTTGGGTGGAAGGAAGCGGGCTGAGAGTTCTCGACCCCTGATTCGATTTGGGCGTATTTGGGGCAAGTTGAGTATGCAAAATGAGCTACTTAATATGCACAAAATCAGCGTAATTGCTATATTTTTGAAATGGTACCTGGAACTCGAAATTCCTGCGAGCATGAAAAGCCTCTCATGGGCCACTTTTGGCAATTTGAAAGTATGTGAATAGCGGCTTAGGATATGCAAAATTGAGCTAATTAATATGGCGTAATTGCTGTATCTCTGGAAACCGTACATTGGATATAGGCAAAATCCCTTCGCTGCATGAGACGACTTGCATAGGGAGGAGCCGGTGGGGGGTTGTGGGAGGGGGTGGGTGTTGGGGTATTCAGGGTGTGGGGAGGTGGTTGTTGTGTTTGCATGGTGTTGGGGAAGGGGGACAAGTGTTGCAGGTGGTGGGGGACAAGTGTTGCAGGGTGTTGGGAGGGGGTAGGGTGTTGCATGGTGTTGGGGAGGGGGGTGTGTGGGAGGGGGGGGTGTGAGAGGGGTGTTGGCGGAGGGGTGGTGAGGGTGTGGCGGGTTTTGGGGAGGGGGTTAGAGTGTTGCAGGGTGTTGGGGGAGTGGAATGGGGGGTGGGTTGGGCGCGTGTCGGGGGTGTTGGGGAAAGGGGAGGCGTGTTAAGGGGTATTGGGGTGGGGTTGGGGTCGGTAGGTTGTTGAGGGGGTGTTAAGGAGGGTAGGGTGTTGGTGGGGTTGTGCAGAGTGTTGGGGAGTGTGGTGGGTGTTGTGGAAGTGTTGAGGGGGTGGGGTTTTTGCGGGAGTTGGGGAGGGGGGGAGTGTGAATGAGGGGTGTTGGGGAGGGGGTGGGTGGTGTGTAGTTGCATTTATCACAGGCTACTGATCGCCGACATTCGGCGTACGGGGGAATTTTTACGCATCGCGTAAATCGAGGAGTTAGTTTGCTGTTGGTCCTTCCTTAAGGGAAATAATGACCCTAATACGATGCTTAACACCAAAAATTTCCTTTTCTTAAAGACTTCAATTACGTCACAAAGGCCAAATAGTTTAAACGTTTTCGACATGACCAAGCATACCAATAATAATGAACCAAAACTATTATTGAGTGATTACCCCTGCTGGATGCGTGGGACTTGGGGCAGGCATCTAAAAACTGACAGTAAGGACTCAACTAGCCGATTCTGTCCTTAATTGCTTTCAGACCTGTTCTTTGTAGGTATGTTAGGATGGCTACACTTGTCATGTTACAGACATGCCGAAATCTAATTTGTGTCGCCTCTGCCTTAACCCTAACACAAACTACATCTCACAGCACTGAGTGAGAAAAATGCCTAGGTCCAGAAAGTAGTGATGACGTCACAAACCAAGACTCATATGGGCACGAAATCGCTGGCCGGGCCAGCAACACCGCCGTAGCATGCTATCCCGGGTCATTGGACTGGGGCCCGAAGGGCCCCTGGTTCAAATCCCTTAACCCCTTCAGATCTACCATCTTTCCCCTCCCCTCTTCCCTCACTCCTTCAGTCCTTCCCTGGAGATAGGCTAGATGTGGGGTTAGGGTTAAGCAGGAAGATACATAGGATCACTTTGTCCTGTTGAGTCTGTTGATGTCTGTTGTTGTGAAAAAGGGTTAAACATTGCTTGTAATATCCGAATTACTTTGATGGATTTAAACCAAACTTGAGTAACAAAGGCAACATGGGATCCCTCCTTTATTGATGAGGTACAAGTCACATACTCAAGGTCAAGGTCTGTGGTCAAGTTGTAACATAGGCTGAAAACTGTATAAAATGCCTCATTGAAAAAGGTGAAGTTCAATTGGGGCCAAACTTGCGAGGCATAGGTCACATTGGACTCCTCATTTGTTGATGAGGTCAAGGTCACATGCCAAGGTCAAAGGTTCAGTAAGGTCAAGTTGTAAGATAGGCTGAAAAATGTCAAAATTGACAATTGGAACCAAACTTGAGTCATAGGTATGCAACATTGGATCCCTCATTTTGTTGGATTCAAAGTCAAATGCCAAGGTCAAAGGATGTGAGGGTCAAGTTGTAGATAGGCTGAAAATGTAAAATTGACATGAATTGAAAAGTTGAAGTCATTGGAACCAAACTGGTTTATGGAGATTTGTTTTGCATTGCAAATGCTCATTTGTTTATGAGTCAAATGGTCACATATCAAGTCAAGGTCATATGAGGCCTATCATTTCACAAACGGCGACAGTAGGTGACACATGCGGTCTAAGCAGGAACCCCTAAATCTATTAGCTTTCATCTCATACCATATAGATATCCTGCCTAACCCTACCAACTGTTTCCCACAACATCCCCTTCCCTGCGCACTCGATGTATTTTCTGATTTATTAAATCACTGATAGTGCTTTTGATCACATCACATTCAAAGTAACATGTTTTTTTCTGGTAAACTTTCTTACAGGAATGGAAAAGAAGTCTAATCTGTTCATATTGTCAGAAGTTACGGCATAATACCTGAACAGCCTCGGCAAGCAAGGGTGAACAACACCCAGCATCATGTCTGGGACAGCTGAAAAGGTAGTTTGCAAATTTGTGATTCAAGTACATGAATGTTTGTTGTAAGCTTGTATCGGAGGGTGTTTTTGAATCAACCCCACAATACATTGCAATGTATTTATAATGGACTGTAAACAGTGCTTAGGAATATGTTCAAAAAGTTTAAAAGAACCACACGACATATTATAATCATGTAAAAAAATCCTTAAGTAGTACCCAGTGTGGGCTAAAATGAGTGAAGTTGGGTTTTTATGTGTAAACTTAAGAAAAGGATTTTATGGGATCACATGACCTTATTGAAGTGAAATTTCCCAAAACTGGTGCATTGTGGGATGGACTCAATATACCCTCTGAGACCTATCCATCAATCTAGCTGTAAGGATTGGTTTTTCTGCTGGTGTTTGGGGTTCAGTCTCCATATCATGTCCATTACAACTCACCATGACTTCTTAAGTTTTGATTTATCAAATCACTGATAGTGCCTTTAAAGGGCTTATTTTTTCATGTTATGCATTTTAATGGACATTTAATTTGCTAATAATTATTGGTCTCAATAACCATACACTATACTCTGAGTTCTATGTAACCAGCCTCAGTAGCAAATACTCAAATACTCATATGTACATGTACAGTGTATTCAATACTTGAACTTTTACCTACTTTTGAAAGTTAGTCATGTATGGTAGTATAAACAGCATCTCAGTATTCATGGGGAACCACTGCTAGTTGTTCAAATAGGTGTTGAATAGGTGTATTTTATTTTTCCTTCAACAATGATAACAACGGACCTGTTTAGTACGTGCAGTTAGTATTTTCACAGGGCAATTTAGTTGCGATTTTTACAATAAGTCTACTACTGCAGCATGTTGAATTTGCAGTTTTCAACCGGCTATAAATTAAACATACATGATATCTTATAACAGATATTTTTGTAAGCTTTGATTTCTGTGTACCACGAAAAAAGCAAAATTAAAGCTACATGAAAATAAAACGACGACACAATATTGCCTGTGTTGATTTCCTGATAAAATGAAGGATAGCGTTGCATATGTTACTCACTGTACTATGGGTTATATGTTTTCCCCAAATATGGCTGTTGTGATGTAACATTTGTAGGTTGTAAATTACTCTATCAGAGCAATGTTTTTGTGGTCAATTTCCTTTCAATTCACTGCCAAGGGGGTTCTCAAGTTTGGTTTTGGTAGGGACATGCCATCCGAGACTTCTTGAAGTTAGGACCCATATCTATACCATTTGTGACTTTTCTTCAAAAAATAGCTATATAGTATGATATAGATTTTTGGCCAATTTAACACAAATTGCTCCTAGTTACTTTACTCAAAATTTCAACCTTTTTGCATAGGTGAAAAATTGATTGAGAAATTTAAGGCTAATTTTGCAACAATTTTTTTTGAAATTGTGAACAAAATGACTATACCAAAATTAGCACAAAAAACCCGGTCATTCAATTTATTCATGTACCCAGGCACGTAGCCAGCCTGGTGGTTCCGAGGGGGAAATTTCCTGGTAGGTGCAACAAATGTCCCGATCACAAGCAAACAATTCCTGGTCACAAGGCAAAAGAATCCGAAAAGGGGCTGATTTAACATGATCAATATCTGGTTTTTTTTCCCGATTTCCCCTCAAGATTTTTTTCAAAGGGGGCACTCTGCCCCCCCCCCCTTTACCCCACCTGACTATGCCACTGCATATACCACTGAGAAGGCTGAAAATGAGACTGGGTAATAGCAAGATCAGAGTATAAATTGAAATGGTTAAGTCATAATAATCGGTCAATTATGTCAGATTTTGCTCCTAATTGGGAACATTTTAAAGTGGCACTCGCATTTTTCACAAAATATGCAATTTCTTCAATCTGCTCTCAAATGATAGTCTAGGCCATTGGAAGAATAGAGATACGTTTTACACATAAAAAATAACATACTCAAAAACAGATAGGGACATTAATAAGAGGTTAAAGACATCCAGGTAATTTGTAGGCTAACTTTTAAGTTTTCCATAACTTTAATTAACAAATGTGTACATTTTCAAATGTGCCAGTGTCTCTTTCAGTAACTCCTGCAAGTTTAAAATATTTTGATACTTTTGGATGATATCAATTCTGGACCTGAAACTTAGGTTACTATATGCAATACAATAGTCATATTTCATCATGTTACTCAAATTTCCTCAATTCAGAAAAGTAATAATGACAAGCACTGAATAAATACAATAAGCTTAAATATACAACCTAAAATAACCACATATCTCCTGACCCATAATCATTACACAAGTTTGTAGGGCAAAATGGTTGCTCACTGCCAACGGTTATACTTTCACCTACATCAATATTGGTACAACCACTAGATGTGACTCATTGCAGGGCTAAGTTCCTATCTCATCCATGGTGAAGTGAACTGTGCTTCTGGTAAGAGAGTGTGATATATATAATGTAGATCAGTGCAGTGACCCAGTGGATGTCTTGATGCTTTCACCTACATGTGTAGCCATGAATATCTGTTTCCTCAACTTTAAGTATTAAAAGGCAAATAGGAAATAGTTTTGGTTCCCATCACTGTGCCCAACACATAATAATTATTTTTTTTTTGCAACAGGGGAACAATTTTTAAAGACAAATTTGGACTTTTTTGCATAGTGGCACTTTTTCCCCAAATTACAATTTACTCTCAAATGAAACACGTATATCTTCCAATTAGTTAACATTTCATTTCTAATTATATGAAACTTTGAATGAAGTCAAACAAATTTTAAAAATGACTCACGTAACAAATCTTAGTTTTGTATCAGTATAAATATAATGTGTGATAGCATAGATGCCAAGATAACTCTCTTGTGGCAGCAGCACTATATAAAGCTCATTCTTCAAATCTAGAACTATAATTCTACTGTATAGGATTGTGTATGGGTGAAAGAATAGACACACTTTGGACTGTAATCACATTGGAGGGTATATTTACGGCTTAGTAAATTCACAGCCTACATTAGAGTACTTGCACTGCATAGTAGATTCTGACGTAACCACAGAAACTGCTACACTAAAAACTGTTAATGAAGAGGGCAATCGCAGTGTTAGATCTGGATTGGCTGCTGAAGTTGTTTTGAGAAACATAAGACTGCAATTGTAGCAAATACTTTTTTGCTACAAAAGTTGAAATCTTCCAGTGACTATGGATAACCCGTCATTTGATGAGACTTCAACTGTGATACATGACGATGTAAATCACTCGGATGTACAGATGAGGTTAATACATCCACTGGTATGGAGATTGATGATGTAAGCATTACCAGCGGCATGCGCATGCGCAAAGGGGGGAATGTTCCCCCGTTACCAGTGTTGTCATAAAGGGGGGGGGGGGGCTGTTCCCCTCCCCGGTTTTTTGTTTGTGTCTGCAAATTGCAGAAGGCACATAGGGATATCTTGTCCGTATGGCGGTGTGGTGTATCGGTGTGTGTGTCTGTGGTCAAAAGTGCATACCTTAAATTTGCATGCCATATGAGTTCCGTAGGGCGACGATGATGTTAGACCTTGGTGGAAAGGCGGGGGGTGGGTCGGAGTGACATGTTTGGTGACCTCATGTGACCCTTGGTGACCCATGCCCTTTTTACGGTCCAATGTTCACCCTTAATATATTGCATGCCTAAGGAGTTCTGAAGTTACGGATGATGTACTTGGTGGGAAAAGGAGGGGGAGGGTGTGGCGACTTGTTGTGCCCTCATGTGAACCGTTGGCCCCATTCACCAACCGCGACGGTAGATCCGGGACCACGATGATTTTGTTTTGTTAGTTGTGGGAAAAAGGCCATTCAGGGGAAAATTACTCTTGCGCCCCCCACTCAAAAGAATCCTGCGTACGCACCGTGGCGTACCGACCGGGGGCGGGGGGCAAGTTTCCCCTCTTGCTCGAAAAGCGGGCGCACGATATGGACCAAATGTGTCCTCTCTCATCCCCTTTTCGGGGAATTTTCCTACCATTTCAGCCTAATTGGGCAAACGCGCGCGATTTGGTTCAATTCAGACTTAATTGGATCAAATAACCGGGACGACTTACGAATTTTGCCCCCTCAGGTGGGACGACTTGGAAATGTTTGCCCCTCTGGATCGACTCCCTCGGTTACGCCACTGGGTACGCAGTTACATAAGGCATTCATGTGTCTGCCTTCAAGGAATTCCCAATTGTTGTTCAGGGGGCAGTGGCATGTCATCTACTTGGCAGATCAAACATAATAGGATTAACTTTCATATAGTTGGTGTATATCTGTGGATAACAAGAGCGGTCACCGCCCGTTGGATTCGTGCAACCTGTGTTTGGTGGGTTGTGACCGTGGACTTTGCAGCCCATTTGGGAATGACCCTGAAGGGAATGTCTAATTGGTAACTGATGTCATGGCCTTTTAAAATAAAGAACTTCCTTTAAAGATTTTGTATAATGCATGGTCTGGTAATTTTGGATAGCTGCTTTTCGCCTATTTTATATTTTTCTTATTGATCTACTTTTGATTTTGCGCACCTTGGTTTTCACCGCGATACGGGGATTCCCTGGGCCTTCCCTGGTTTGTTTCACTGTGGTGAAGCCCTGTGTTTTCACTGCCGTGAAGCCCCCTCTCACCCTCCCGGCCATTGTATCGACCATCACGCTAATTGTATTTTTTCGTATTCTTTTGAAAAAAAATTACTTTTTTACATGTGGGTCGCATACGGGGTCACAAAGATCATATGGGGGGCACAAAGGTCACTGGGGTCACCAATGTCACATGGGGGGTCACCAAGGTCACATTGGTCACTGAGGTCCGCATAGGTTCACAAAGGTCACATGGGGTCTCAAAGGTCCATGTGGTCACAATGCCACTTTGGTCATCAAAGTGTCACATGGGTTACCAATGTCACAAACCCACCCCAACCCCATACCGCCACCCTTCCCCACGACCCCACCCTTCCCCCTCCGACACACGCACCCTCCCGTTGCATGCCACCCGCTGCTCCCCGGCACCCCGATTTGTGAATGGGCTAGAAATGTGAATGTGGATGTCAGCAAGGTCATGTGAGGATACTAAGGGGGAGGTCGACAAGGTCAAAAAGTCACCCAAAGTCACCAAGGTCACACGAAGTCACCAAGGTCACACAAGTCACCAAGGTCACACCAAGTCACCCCAAGTCACACAAAGTCCCAAGGTCACAAGAAGGCACACAAGGTCACCAAGGTCACATGAGGTTCACCTGCCCCTCGCTGATTGCACCCCACCCTTCCGACGCCCCCCCCGACATGCTCCCTCGTGCACACTGATTTTGTGATGGGCCTATAATGTGAGTGAGTTCACAAGGTCATGTGAGGTTACTAAGGTCGCAAGGGGTTCACAAAAGTCACCAAAGTCACCACGGTCACACGAAGTCACCAGGTCACACAAGTCACCAAGGTCCAAGAAGTCACACAAGGTCACCAAGGTCACATGAGGTCCCCCTTCCCCTCCGACGCACCCACCCTTCCGACGCCACCACCCCGACCCCTGCCCAGATGCACCCCACCCCCGACCCCTCCCGACGAACCCACCTCAACCTTACCAACACCCCACCCCACCTCACACTTCCAACCCCCACCTGCCCCCTCCCCAACACCCCACCCTTCCCCTCCATATGACACACACAAGATGTCCGGCAAGATGTATGGTATGTAGTTTTTTCCATGACAAGATATTTCATAATCCGGTGTACCAATTTAGCGATACAGCAATTATCATATTTAATTAGCTCATTTGCATACGAACTCCGCTGTATCAGGAACGTTCAAATGGCAAAGAAGAAGTGCACCATAATGGGTTTTGTGCAGTGAAGGATTATGTAGCTATGTAACGTTTTAAAAATATAGTGCTTATGCTTATTTTTGCATATCAATGTACTCAGTTTGCGTATGTAATTTGCTCAATTGCCAACATCATCTATCGGTCAGAATCTCATTTTAACCCCTTCCCTTCCCCCAGTTTTACATCATATACACCTTAGGAACTCCAGATAATTTTTCACACACGCTTTGAGGGAAAGGGGTTGTCATTTTGACCGGCCCAAAAGCAGCAATTAATATTCAGGAAATATGCAAATAAGCAGCCAAAAGCTACAAATAATATTGCGGCACCTCACACTATCACCCAACCAAGTGTGAAGTAAACCTGGATTAGCGTTTAGCCAGCATAGCATTTCAAAAAAGGTAAACCGAAATGTCTGCAAAATTATGCAAATAAGTTAACTATAAATCATGAATATGCAAATATGCAGCCAAAGCACACAAATCGACTCTCAATTAAGGATGTAAAATAATCCCAAAGGAATTGTGGATAGGTACAATCCATTTTAATTTAAATGAATCTTATAGATTAGAATTTTAAATCTATAAGATTTACTTTTAAATCTAAAAATGGATTGGTCCCTAATCACAATCATTCGGATTTCTTTTAAATCCCTGTAATTTAGATGTATTGCGGCACCTCACTCTATATCATCCTATCAAGTTTGAAGTAAATCGGGGATAGCGTTTAGCCTGCATACCATTTTAAAAAGGGGACTGACATGCGGACGCATACAGACCATACAGAATTTGGACTAGTATGTGCCTCCCATGAACATTCGTTCAGGCGACCCAATGCCATAATTTGCCCGAAATATGCCACAACATCTAATCAGGTCAAAACTCTAACCCCTTCGCTCCCACCAATTGTTCATCATTATACACCTTACGGCACTCCATATCACTTGCACACAACAGCCTTGAGGGGAATGGCATCTCAAAATTCCTCAGATGCCAGGGCCTACTTCGACGTCTTTGGCTAGCTCTTCTATCCATTTTCAACAAATTCCCGAAAATTGACCAAACTGGACCACAACGTGTATCTTTAACAGAGATTCGGACGAATTACTGTAACAGTCACAATTGAATGGTATCGTATCCCATTATTTTAGACTCCCTGTCTGGTACATTTGCACAATCTAAACAACAGCAGTGATTCTCAAAATTAACTTGCCTCATTTCTCTAATCTGGATCGGTGATCTGGCTTAGTGTTTAAGGCGCCAGCTTCACTTATTAGGTCGTACCTTCGCCAACTATGATTTGATGGTCAAAACGGATCCAAACAAAGTACTAAAAGTCGATCAAAACATGAGTATCACAAATTGTGCCACAATTTGCCCATTTACTCCGTTTTTCTTATTTCTGGACAAACACACCGCCATCTTGTATCCAATATGAAGATCAAATAACTTTTGAACTAAATCCTTGATTTGGGTGAAGAATTAATGAATGTTGGAAACTTTTATCTACTACTTTGCGATGAAAACACTGCCGATGAGACGGCTCTTCCATTGATTAACATTACACCCTCCTATGCTAACCGATGGAATTGCATGTAGGCTAGGCCTTTCAGGGGGATTCACGTCTGAAATATTGAATCTAATCTCAGCTGGAACCACCCGGTCCCTCTTTTGGTAAAGAACGCACCATATATGCATTATGATGCATTTTGGCGCATTTATCACTCAATTAGGGTTAAGTGAACATCTTTGTTTAATGAACCTATTTTGTTGTTTCCTGTGAAGTGTTGGCTCGATGAACCAACATCTATCAAACAAGGCGGTTAAAACTCTCAAACTAGCGAAAATGGGGGTCTACTCAAACGAAAATGTGGTGAACCACTACCCCCAGCTGAACGCGAACGTTGGGATTCGGTTGGCCCACGAATCCAAAAATGTTAACCTGCACTCAATTGGACTCTTACTCTGTTACGCATTGGACACGATTGACTTGGACGGGGGGGGGGGGGGGGGGAGGACCTGGGGAGTGAGTTGGACAACGGAGGCCGCGCCATTTGTGATGGACCTCCTTCAGCACCCCCCTAAAAAATTGTGGCAAAGTTATAGGCATTGTTGATAGAATAGAAGGATATAATGAAACATTTTACTAAAAAAATTTAGTAACATGTAATTTAGTACATGATTGCGTAATTCAAAGGGAACATCTTTAATGTTGAGGGTATTAATTTTATGTTAAATTTCCTTCAACATCACAAAATGATTTAAGTTGAAAAGTTGGTATTTGCTGTCTTTTTCAGAATGGTCAAATATGGGGATTGTTGTACCCAAGGTAGTCGATCCCAGGTGGCCAAAATTCCCAAGTCATCTAGCCAATGGGGGAAAAAAATTAAAATGTCCCGGTGATTTGCTGCAATTTTAAGTCTAAAATGATGAGTGTACACATAGCATGCAAAAAAAAATGCCCGCAATTCTTTTTTATTTTGCCATAAACATTAGGATGGAAATGTTCAAAAATTCCCCAAGAAGAAGGATGAAAATGCATAATTTTGCCTATTTTGGTCCATATCTTCCTGCTTTTTGGAGCCCGAGGGGGCAGATTGCACCTCGGTTCGGCTACCCGACACTAAATTCCTCTCTATTAACAATATTTTTACTGTTAACTTTTTACAGTGTAGGTAAGGCATTTTTTCGTTTATTGATTCCTGTTAAATAAGAAATGCCAGTGAGTAAGCCAAGTTGGAAGTTTTGCAACAACCACTCCTCTAATTTAAGGATCGCAACCAGAAGCAGCTTTATGGCCGTCATTAAGAAATCTGGTCTGTTAGCGGAGGGTAGGTACCGGTAATCTCTCTTTCCACGACATCAATTACACGTCAAAGTCAGCGCCGGGAGATTCAAGAAAAGGAAACGGACAAAGTTTATATTGAGTGGATCAAAGGTAGGTTAATACCACTTAGTGATTTCTTGCACGATGTAACAAAAGCATGCTCCCCAATTTTGGTCACCCCCCAAAGTTGTGTTTTAAATTTTTTTTATTTTATTTTTTTACTATTTATTGGAAATTATTGTGGTAAAGCCCACTCTAATCTGATTAAGCTAAATTAATCAATTCGCGGGGCTTAACTAATAATAACAAAATATATTTATGCATACAAACTTTTTTCAAACATGGAATTTTGTCAAAGTATCAGATCCTGATACTTGTCCATACAGAGTTGGTATATAAATTTTATGCTGGGTTTGGTTTTGGTTTTTTAGGGATTCAGATTATAGGTTTAGTGTAATAAGGCCAAAAAAAAATATTGTTTGATTGTCCTCATCTGACCGACCGTATACCTTCGTCTCTACCATTTTACTTTTTTATTTGGAAAAAGTTTTTTTTTTTAAATTTTGAGTGAAAAAAATAAAAAAAATAAAAGAAATGGAAATTAAATCGGGAAAATGGGTAAAAAATGTGCCAAAAAATGCTGAAATAAAAATAAAAATACCTTGGTATGTCTCAAAAAGTACTTAAAAGTGTTGTCTGCCAGGTCGTCGTCCTTCAAGCGTAATTCACATTTACTATAGCGCCCGTGTTCAACCACATTCGATAAATGTCAGGCAAGTATACACACTCGCACAGCCTTCTATTGTAAACAATGATTCCTTTGAGGCTTTGTCATTCATGTTGAAAATTTTGTATTAAAGGTGCAACAAGAGATTTTAAGGCACCTAAATATTGTGTCACTCAATAGATTTCCTACCTTGTATTTGGCTTTAGAAATGTATTAAATGAGAAAATGGTGACTTTGATTTGCTTATATTTCAATGTAAAACACAGGCTGAATTTCGTATTTGCTCCTATACGAAATTAGAAATTTACAATTTTTGTACCAAAGAAACATTTCTCAGCTTAATCAGTACTTTAGATTGTTTTAGGAACACCTGATATGTGAAATCTCTTGTTGCACCTTTAAAACATGTCAGTGCATTGTTCATTGAAATTGCATTGTTTTAATTATTTTACCTCAGTCTTAATGTGATGTAATATCATATTACAACTACACGGCTAAAAACAAATTTAAAAAAAAAAATCCGACCGACCCATTCTGCCAGAGGCATCTATGGACAATCAAACAATTTATTTTTTTGGCCTAAAGGAACTTTCAGAGATCTGGTGTGGTGATCATAACCTTTTCTGTTTTGCCCATATAGAAACCTATTCTGAAAATTCCAAATGAGTCTAACATTTTTGTTTTAAAGGCTGACTCAGAGATTTCCTGAGGATGGTGCCCTCAATTTTCTAAGAAATCATATGTTTGTCCACATACTAA
>JAMKCH010002714.1:0-67721 GCA_023653785.1 Ophioderma brevispina
TTCATCTTCAAAGTTAGATTGTGCATTTTTTAGGTTACTATCTTAGTTCTAGTTGAATATTTTTCCTTATACACAAAAAAATTAATATTTCGAAATCTCTGAGTCAGACTTTAAGCTAAGTTCAAAACGGGAGCACATCGTCATTAGTGCTTAGTGATACGGATGACAGCCAAAATAACCGTAGGTATTTCAAATATCCTAAATAACGAAAAGGCAAACCAAATGGAATTATACTGGACTCGACTTTTGGCGTGGTTCTTTATTGGAAGCAAAATTCAGTATTTGGCAGGTGAAAATGCTGCCACGTACTATCCAAAATTGCGAATATAAAATGAGCTACTGAGAAAAAACTTCTAACTAAGCTTAAGTTAACAATCTTACCCATCATGTATTATAGAAAGCTTTAACGTGCCACGGATCAGTAATGGTGTACCCCAGCAAGAAATCCAACGAAGAGTTCCAGTCATTGACGGTAGTAACACTAGCAGCAAGGTAAAGATTATCACCAAACTTCACATCTACGGGATATTCCTCTCTTAAAAGGGATGGCGATGAAGGTTCTTATGGGAAAATATCCAAGTCGTACGTAAAGTTACCGAATGACACGTGCTTTTTTTAAGTCTGAAACGAAGCTGGTATCAGCAAGGTGGTGTCTTTCAACACGACACTCGATTTCTACTTGGGGTGGTTTGAGTGGAGAGGCAAGGTCACTGGATTCCAGAATAAGTGCATTGCGAAACAGTAGTGGTGTCATCCGATTCTGAAAGGAATAGAAATTAAAATTATTGCATTACAAACAGAACGATCATCTACTGTTATAGTTAAACTTGGGGTTGACTCAAATTAGAGGACCATCAGAACTTAGCCGGAGAAGGCCAGGATCGCGGAAGGTTCGTTCAAACTAGAAATAGGCTCTACCTGATCTTACAACTGTGCCGGAAAAAGACGTAAAGGAAGAATTCTTCGCACAGAATGTAGTTAAAATCAAAATCATGCACAAACAACTTTAGTGTTACTTAACATTTATTGAGTTTATCCCCTCGTTGTTCTGGCTGAGTCTGAGTAAAACATTCTTTCAGCAGCTCAAAATCAGTCTTAAATTAAATAGAGCTTTATGTCAAACTATATCGGTCATCATTAACATCATATATTTGATAAGGAGCTTTGAAGTTTCTAACACTGGGGCCAGGGAGACGACCATTCACAGACCTATCGAGGAACGTCCATCCGTAATTTCATCACCAAGCTGGGAGCGTAGCAAATGTTTTATGCGTCTATGGCGACATGTTGCATGCCTTAGAAATTTGACCAAACAATGGGAAGGTGAAACGTTACATGCTACATTTACTTGTTAGAAATTCAACAAAAATCTGAATTGAATTTGATAACCAGGGGTGTATAAAGGAAATATTTGACAACTCTAAAACAGGATATATCAGAACAAAGGACATCGCCGGATAAGTAGAGGAAGGAGGCCCTCTATAATCACCATAGTTTATATTTCCCATCCAAGTTGAGTTGATGTTTTTGAACTACTTTATCAGTACGCAAGGCTCAAACCCCCTCGATTAACACGCTACCCTCACGCTCAAACTCCCACCGTCCACCTCTTCTTCACCCTCACTCCTTTCTGACCCGACACCTCTATACTCACCACCTCCACCCTCACTCGCTCTCCCCTGCTAATTATGAAATTTCGCCGCCATTTGTTTTTTTCCCCAAAACACACTTGTATCAAGAAAAAAATGAGAAACTCTAAGCCAGGTGATGCTCTTCTGGAAAAAGCAAAGCTTAGAGATGCCTCCATTTCAATGACATTGATTACTAAATGAAGAAATAGGATTATGTTGCAAAGTGCCCTTTCTGGAGCATGTAAGTGACGCCTAGATAGCTACAAAGAGGATGCATAACAATACTCAAATACCAAATACATTATGTGCAAAGATTGATTAATTACCCATCTTCACACCAGCAGAGTCGAGAATACAATACAATAGCCCATGACACCGCTATTTAATCATGAGCATGTGTGGTATGATATGTATGTAAAGGTGTTGTGTTTTGGCAACTCTTCAGGTCAGCCCCGCCCCCCCCCCATCCCAAAATAATGCAAAAAAAAAAAGAGGTCCCCAGAACCAGAATGCCACTGCGGAACGTTCAAGTTCATTCGTTCTCCTGAAAAACTATAGAAGGCGTCCTTCATTTCTTATCCGGCGATGTCCGTTAATGCATACCTCAAACAAATTGGGTTCCATTGATGAATAAAAGAGGGAAAATAAAGAAACATGACGCGGTACCGTTTTCATTTGATGCAATGTGGAGATGGGCGTAAATGTTCGTGTCCAGCTCTGTATGCGTGGCTGTTTTCGTAATAGTTGTCCAGATGTGTATGCGTAGATATTTTCGTGTTTGTATTCTTAAACACATCATCACCAAAACTTGTTTGCCAAAGTTTCTGCCAAATTATTTTACCCTTTGTCTAAAAAATAGCAATAAGTTGGCCTTTTGCCCTTTTGTGAATTTGTGAAAAAGTGCCTCAAAGGATTCTGGTAGAGCTTCTAATTGACGAAATAATTATCATCATAACAATGTGAATTATTATGACTAGACATCAGAAAAATCCGAAACTGGTTAATGTATAATGAGTGGTATTTTGAGTAGGTTATAATGCTAAAACTCTATGGCAAAAATCACCAGTGATTGCTGGGCAGATTCAGGAGGGCGCCGTGGACAAAACGGTTAGACCTCTTTACTCTCGTGAGCTGACAACCAAGATAATCGGAATTTTCTATAAAGTGGGGTAATGTGGTGGACATTACGTGCTGAAAAAGACACCCAAACACGACCATTTCTAACAACGGCTTCAACATGTGTAACAACAGGCCTACTCGCCAATGTTCAGGCACACAGTGTGTGGGTAAACGCTCATCCATAGCATGTTATTGATCAGTTATGGATAGTGCCTCTGTGAAGTGGGAATCATTTTACATACGATCAAACTTACGAATGGATTCATGTCACAATGATTTGGTTGGGTGGGCAAAAGGTCGAGGCCCGGTTACAGTGGACAACGAAACTGCAATATGGGCCTATCCTGATATCAACAACAGTTGCCATTGAAGTGGACTTCAAGCCACCCTGTATTGGAAATTCAAATAAAATGGTATTAAGGGATGCTATTGTGAAATAACATAATTTATAACTTTCTAATGGCACAAGTGCCAAAATTCAATTCAAAGAGTCTTGCTCGGCTCAGCCTTTCTTCCAGGTCCAGCAGAAGGTAGACCCATAAAAAAAACCTTAATTGTTGAAAATAAACGGAGGACGACCTTTTGACACCAATGCATCCCTTTCTTTTTTGTTCATTGTTCACACAAGTGCTTTCTTCATTAGAACTCCTGTCCATATTGCAGGCAGTGGGGAATAGGGGAAGGGTTAAATGTCGTCCGCCAAATTAGTTTTTTTTTTTTTTTTTTTTTTTTTTTTTTTTTTTTTTTTTTTTTTTTTTTTTTTTTTTTTTTTTTTTTTTTTTTTTTTTTTTTTTTTTTTTGGAGGCGGTCCTCTCTGTTGTCACCCAACAGAGACTTTGGATGCAGTTCAAATTCCAAAATTTCTATGAATTTCATGATTAGTGTACTCTTGAGATGAGCCCACATTTTACCACACATAATTTTCTGTGCTTTCACTGTTTGAAAAATAATATTATTGTTCACTGCATGCTAATACATTCACTCTGATCGGACAATATTCTTTTGTTTGAAAACGGTTTATCCCACAATCATGCTACCCGCCTTATATCTTAGTTCTTGACACTCCCTTAGTAAAAATGGGACCCAGTGGTATTTTATCCTTGGTGTTCAATTGAAAATATCGGTTTGGAATAAAAGCGGGATGTAACTTAGGATCTTGTCTACGAAATAAAGTAAATATCTTGCAGAAATACACAGTATATTTTAATATTTTTTTTAGTTTGATTGTATTTGTGCTTTTGTTTCATTCTCGTCTGTCCACCTCTCTCTCTCTCCCCTCTATCTCTCTCTCCTCATAGTAGGGTTCTAAATGAGAATCTAAGGAGGATTAAAAAGTTAGTTTGTCTAGGTTCTGACATTTAGTGACACGGCTACAGCCCTGATAAGGTTCAATGTCATTGTGGGGCAAAATATCCAATGCTCAGATTGTGTTGAACTTGTGTCAAATTAGTGCTCTGAGTATAAGGGAGCTGAAAACTTAATTTCCTTTGGGTGACAACTCTGAAAACAATTTTGAGGTCGTTTTGGTGCCCCTCATAGACCATGTAGACCCTTGTTACATTTTGCTCACTAATTGCAAAACCAATGCCACAAAAATTGTAAAATAAGGCAATACGAACAATTTAACACCAGTTTCAACAAAATCGGAGCACTGGAGGAAGGTTTAACCAGAATGCCCTTGAACCTTAATGGGCTGTACCTGTTTAACTAAAGATCGGAACCTTGACACCACCATCCTTTTTTAAATACTTATAAGGAGGACAAATACATTGATGTACATTTAAACAGCATTTGACTTGATTTCAATTTACCTTCTCTCTATGGTTACCCTCCTTATTTTACAAAGTTGTCCACATTTTCCAGAGGTTGGACCCCAAAATTCTGATTCAGCAACCTTCAAGCTATAAAAAAAATCTTCAAAACCTTCTTCCCCAAACTTAGGATTTTCACTCTCACTAAATGCTCTCGTTTAGGAGGGTGCTTTACCTCAACATCAGTTTGGCACTTGTTGTATTCAGTAGAGATCATTGCTTGATTAACACCGTAGTTAGAAGCGACACAGTTTGGGTCCAGCATGTGAACATCACTCGCTTGGGTAAACGGTACAACGGATGAGTTGAATATGGCTATCATATTTGTTCCTTCACAGTAGAGATGCAATCCTTGAAAGAAAGGGCACATTTATTGCTTTTTATTCTTGCCAATGTATTTTTTTTCAAAACGTATCTGTCACATAACTTTTAAAATGTTATGTTTTGTATAAAATTTAGATATGGATTTTGCCTCATTGTATCAAAACAAGATAAACACACCCTTTGTTCATCTACCGACAATGGCACCATGTGTTCTCCAGAGTCAAAAATGCATTCACCCTAATTCATGTCACGGTCACGAAATGTCAACATTATAATATTGGTTTATGAAAAACGTTATGGATTATGATTAGGGTTAGAATTATGATGAGTTTATGGTGCTATATATATATTTGCCTGCATGATGGAAAGATCCATCCGGGGGTGGATGAGCTTTGCTAAACATCGTCCAACTTGTGATTTGTGATGCAAACATTTAATCTGTGGCTTCTTATTATCGCTTTGCTATGCTACGACAAACAAAAACGTGTAAATCAATGGTAAAATGTCAAACTTTAGGTTGACATGACAATTTTCACCCTGCTTCATTGGGGTTAATATATAGGATGTGTACATATCTGTTTACATCTATGCATATTACACTGAACTAAACCATTTCAACCCTGCCAAATCGGCATAGGTTATAAAACATAAGCAAGTGGCTTTGAAGATGACTTTCTAACCACTCACATAAGACTAGGCTTGTTTGGAATCAATTGATTCTTTTTTCATGCTGATTCCAAAAGTTATCATGAAAATGCATAATTGTAAATTGTTTAATTTTAAAAATTTTACCAATGGGCGACTGTAGTCTGCAGAGCTCAAAGGTAAAGTCATTTAAGGGTTATCGTAGTCCAAAAATGTGTACGATTGTTATGCAATCGCTTAACCCTTACCTTTAGTATATATCTTTTTAAGGAGTACATGTAGTACGCTTGCTTACGTCTAAGATGTGAATGTTTTTGTACCACATCGCCATATGTCACACGCACCCTCTCAGACGTGTAAGGTTATACATAATATACATGTATTTAGGACCACTTGGTCATTCATACACCACCAACACCACCACCGCACTCCCTTCTGCGTAAGGTCCTCGCCTGTGTCATTGTTAAGACAACTTAACCCTCGTTATCTGATTTATCTTATTTTTTTGTAACATCACACCCGAAAGAGGATGATGACTAATCCCCCTTTCGATTTTCCCTATCGAACATCTGATTCCGGTAAATGGTACCACTGGATAGCTTAGAGTTCTTTCTTTCCACTGGTATCAAAATAAGTACAAACATTACCATCATTAAGTCACTATGACGTTATACGTTAAAGATAGTATGAAAATACTTATATATAGTGTGGAAAATTTATATTTTGCGATTTACTAACTCAAAAGCATTATTACAGCACTAAAATACTCTATGTGTACAAAATTAGTTATTTCCATCGAGTAGAGCTAAAGGAACTGCATGAAAATAGGATATTTATAACGTTTTGGTGAGAAATTTAATTTCTCCCTATTTTACATTGTGTGTCTATCATGATATGCAAACTTTATGACGCCATTCTGACGCAATGCTAGGCATGTTGGTACTCACTTTAGTATCAATGGAAAGAGAACCGTAGTTATCAATTGATACCAAAATCAAGTGTCTATTCCTGCGTCGTACTAGGCGTGTTGGTACTTCTCTTGCTACTCCCATTCAACACTTTAGGATCACCCTGTACCTTACCTTTACCCGGTGGGTGTTTGTTTTTGCATGAAAAAGAGCGTAAATGTCAATTGACAATTATATTAAATCATTTTGGTATCAGAAAAAGGGGATTAATAGGGGTGGTAATCACCCCATCAGGAAACTAGTGACTTACCACTAATAGACGAGACTGGTGATAGATCAACTGGTGGTACTTCAGTTGGTATAGTGGGTGGTTCTTTGTGAGCTGCAAACGCAAAGTAGATAATTTATTTATTTTAGTCGATTTAATTGAAGAAAAAAAATCCGGGAGTAAAACGTAAAATTTGTAGGTTTAATTTATCAGGAAAGGTATGTTATAACTTCCTCGTGTTGCTGGTTATTTCAAAGAACTCAGAGATTTCGAAATGTATTTTTGTGTGTGTATTAATTAAAATTAGTCAGATCTAAAGAGAGCCGCTTAAAATGCTCAATTCAAAAGATTGAGATGAATTTGATTTTTACGTGTTGATGTAGTAAACATAACAGTATAACAGTAACATAGGATATTGTGTATAACAAAAATCCTGGTTCCGGAATTTTACTACAAAGTTATGATTTTGAAGGATATCGATTCGAGCTTTCCTATTTTACACAGTGATTAGTATGTGGACAAGTATTATGTATGTGCAGAAAAATAAAAAAATAAAGAATATGCAGAAAATAAGGTAATACAAAGGTCAATTATTTAAAATACTCTGTATAATATCAAGGAACAAAAATTCATGATTGGCGCATTTTAACTATTTGACCCTTGTAGTACCTTATTTTCCCCCTAATTCTTTATTGCACAGGATGTGAACCTGCAGCTATATGGAATATTGGATCTTGACCCTATACTAACATAAACAGACCATCAAACCTTTTCTACCTTTTCAGCAGAATAAACTCTTTTTTTTTTAACAGCACGCCCGAAGGGGGGGTTACAAATATGTGTATTATAACGTCAAATCATTAGTCAAGGCCAGTATGACAAAATTGACATTTCAGTGGATTT
This sequence comes from Ophioderma brevispina, assembly GCA_023653785.1. NCBI lineage: Eukaryota > Metazoa > Echinodermata > Ophiuroidea > Amphilepidida > Ophiodermatidae > Ophioderma > Ophioderma brevispina. Next base: position 7,610 of record JAMKCH010002714.1, read on the forward strand.
TTGTTTTGCATTGAACACATTATTGTAGCACTAAAAATCTCCGAGTATATAAAACTAGTAATTTTCCATTATTTCGATATTTCGAGCCAGACAACTACATGAAAATTTTATATTCCTAAATTTTGGGTGAAAAAACAATTGAATTTTTGCCTATTCTACACTGTGTCTATGTAAATTGTCAAAAGCAAACTTGATGAGTTTATTCTGACCTAACACTAGGCGCTGAATTTAAAAAGGAGGGGCATAGGTATCCATTGGTACCAAAATCAAGTGTTTGTGGCATTATGACGTCATACTATGCTTATTGGCACTTCTCTCCATTATTTCAAGATCACCCTGTACTGTATATCCCTTCATGTTTAAGTTCATTTCATTTATCAAACATGTATAAAAAATAATGTGGATGTGAGTTTTGCCAATTAAAATTTGCATAGCTATGGTGGTCTGGAATGATAAATAAGACTATTGAGATGTATTCTGGCCTATCATGTTTATTCTTAAAACATATGCATTCCCCACACGTAGGACTAATCAATACTGACCTGCATTGGCAATTCCTGCTTGGTAAGCATAGGATGTATAGCATCCTAAACACATCATATAAACAGCAACTGTGAATGTCGCCAAAGGATCCGCGCTTCCTACGCTATGAAGACCTGTTGATACTTCACCGCGAATACTACACATTGATTGGTCATCAGTAGTCAACTGATCCCAGTCTCCCAGTGTCGTGCCATCAAATGTAAGTCCGTCAATGTAACTGCAATTCGTTATAACGTTAATGAAATATATGTTAGTTGTGGAATGTGTTACTTTAAAGACGGGAAATGTTACGTTATTATAATACGAGTCCATAGGGGGTACAACTATCATTGACGGATCACCGCGGGAATCACAAGCAGAATATCCCTTCATGAATTGTACAACTAATACTGGAAAGTCAGATGTAATTGTGGTCATTGTTTGTCCCATGACATCACCCTCATAGTATTCTCCTGCTTGCAGTTTGACTGTCCCGATATTTGAAATGGTAAGTGTTGTAGTGTGGTTTGCTGACAGGACTCGATATCGGTAGCCGCATGATTTTGTCATAAAAGGTGCTAACACAAACTGATGGCCAAATTTCTCAACAGGTGGAATGTTAGCTAGCAAACCATCGCCACCGCTAACGCTAACAGGAACCATTGTGAAGACTCCACTCGTCATAGACACGGGTCTTGTAGAACGAATATGTGTTCCTGTTATATCTTCAGTTCCTGGCCCTTCAAAGCGATATGTCTCAAACGGTAGTAGATTGATAACATATTCCTGTCCAGCTTTGGTGATAAAGTTAACGGAGGTCTCATGACCGAGAGCAGACACAACAAAGAATGATGGGTATGATGTGGAGTAGGGAACATATGTAACAACATAGTATTCAGTACCGATATTGGAAGTGGGAAGAACCAGAAACCCATCACCATTTACATATTCGTTATCAAAACATGTAACCGATACATCACTTGATGATTTCAGAATGACAGTCTTGTCATATTTGCCAGGCCAGTAATGAGAGCAGCATGAGGTAGTGAAATATCAGCGTTTTCATTTCTAGTAATAGTGGTATTAACCTCAAACCCCAAACCAGGAATGGTCAGGGAAGTGTAGACGGGGTACCGTGAGGAAGTTGCGGGGGGGGGGTGATTCAAAACACGGGGTGGATGACTCGAGCCCTGATTTATCATCATCGGAACAGCAAATACGTATTCAAATCCTCCCAAAAGTTCTTCGCCGTAAACTGTGTGGAAAATAAAGAAAACATTATAAATAATAATATAGAGTATAGAGCAGCCAACATCATGAAGTAAGTGGCATGTGAGGTTTCACAAATGATCCTTATATGTGTTTTTAACAGTTACATTCCAAGTGATGTGCAGGCTGGTGTGAGAAATGTATGTCCACATATCAATATTCCCCGCACCTGTGTAATTTAAACAATCACATTCCCAAATATAACTTGGGCCTTATGCTATACTGTCCGCAGTTTTGGTACCTCGTTTGTATAATTGTTCGGATTGACTAATTCCATATACATATCCTTATCCAGGGCATGATCAATCTGAATAGAGGAGCCACAAACACCTGTTCTTGGCTATCCTTGGCCAAGGGGGACCATGTTGCCTGGTGATATTATCTCTCCACCTTATCTTTGGGCATCCTGGCTTTCTAGTCCATTCTCTAGGGTTCTACTCTATCACGTAGATGGTCCATCTGTTATCACTCAATATTTTTTTTAAAAAAGGGCCATGCCCTATATGCTGTGGTCACAGCAAGTGCGCAAGCCGAGAACTGCGAAATTCTAGTTCTTCTCCAGCCTTCAGTGAGTAAAGGAATAGAAACTTGGTTTAAAGTTGCATCCTCCCACTTAATGATTCGTCGGCATCTTGAAAATTTAGAGTAGATCTCTCTCTCTCTCTCCCTCTCTCTCTCTCTCTCTTGATTTTTTTAAATCTTTGTATATGCCGTTAATACACAAACGATGGTCCATCCACAAATCAACCGCAAGACAATCCTGTCGATCACATGACTCGTAAGAATCGTCTTATGTATATAGTGGCCGGAATGACTAAAAGTACGACAATTTGATAATTAGTATTTTGTTTGAGATCCGATACTTAAGTTCATTGCACGAGCACAATTTTGTTAAATCTCAAAGAAAAAAGTACTCCAGGGCCGGTATTCACAAAGCACATTTAATCGTAGCTATGCTAAGAGATTCCCTTAGATATGAGTCCTAGAGTCCTAAAAGATTGCTTGTGATTGTAACAAATAGGGAAAGGGATACTCATCGTGATTCTATTATATTAAAAAATATGAAATACGAAACAGAAGACAATACTTATCAGATAAATATAACTTTCTATCTTAGATTCAGTTTTAATTTTCTTTAATACAATGTCACAATTTAGACCACTTTATCAAGCCCTAATAATGTCTACAAACATTGGAATACTGGCCAAAACTGTGTTCAATAGCTGAATCGAGTCACACGAGTATCCTCTCACATTATTATAGATTCCTTGACCAAGTACAAAAATTAAAAAGAGAGGAGAAAAAGATAGAACACAAGAGTAACTAGATGTCGCTGTTGTCAAAGACCACGAAACCAGCCGGATTGAGAGAGGGCCCTAGCTTCGAAACGTAGCCTTACCTTCGTAACCTAGCCTAGCTTCGAAACCCAACCATAACTGCAACATCTGGAGACATATCTGAGCACAGTCGAGGTGGTGACCTTTTACCATAAACGACGTTCGATCTCGAAAATATTTAAATATATTTAGAATGTCATAAGGATCATTTCAAATTTCCGCCCGTTAGTAGCATTATGAAAATTTGATCCTTGACCTCTTAATGACCTTTGTTCTCAAACATATTTTGAACATGTTTAGGATGTCACAAGGATCATTTCAGTTAAATTTCAGCTCAATCGGAGCATTTTAGACATTTGACCTTCGACCTCTTAATGACCTTTGATCTCAACATGAAGAAATAAGCTCAAACATGTGGATAATTAATATTATGAAGAATATTTTTTTAGTCTTCAACCACACAACATAAATGACAGTCAGTGAAAAATTCACTGACCATCCAGCTCAAACATGTGGGTAATTATAGTAGATTCCAATTGTGGTAGAGTTAAGGGCAGAGTTTGGACTTCGTCCATTACTCAAAAATAGGGGACAGAAATACCAAAATAGTCTATTTCTCCTCGCAATGACCGTTAACAGCAATGTTTTGTAACCGTGTTAGGGCCTGGTATCTTTGAAATAGGTCGGCCTGCTGTTACACACTGTGCAATTGATCTGTTAAGTTTTAAGGGTTTTCTCGTGAGTCAAAAAAAAAACTTGACCCTATTGTGTCCGCCATTTTGAATTTTAAGTAACATATTTTCATATATGTGATATCAACTGAAAGCTTAGTTATTATCTTTAATTGCTACAAAGATCATTCACATCGGTTAGCTATAGGACCGAGTTACAGGCGTTTGAAATCCAGCAGTATTTTTTGCCCGGTCCACTGGATCACATTGCTAGTCGGGGCGCCCCGTGCATTTCAATTGCGGATCCGTGGATAGGGGAAACAAGGGACTACATTGTTCAAAAGACAATATCTCGGCCTATACTTTAACCGATTGGAATATCTTGTGCAGCATTAAAGAAAAGAAATAGGCTTCAGATGCTATCACTACGTTATATATATAGTATTTAAATACTCAAAATGGCGGACACAATCCGTGGTCAAGTTTTTTTGGACTCACCCGTACTATGTGCCATCCGATTAGCCGGAATTGCGCAGTCGCAGGCAACAAAAGAAGTTGAAGTAGGATATGTTAACTGGGCTATACAAAAGAGATCGGATACTGAAAAGAAACTGGCCAACTACAAATTAAAGTGAGTTGTTCGTCCAGTCAATACTCTGTATTATATTTTGTGTTACAATGCAGAACTTTAATCTTCACTATTCATAAAATCAGCTTTCACCTGCTTTCACCGAAACTATTCCTGGATTTAGTTTGCGCTTTCTTTGAACATTCTAGGGTTTATGCTTTGACTATTGATTGGGACTGTGAATGGCCCAACCAAGGGGTGAAGCCCATTCAAAACCAGTCGTCCGTGCTGGGCGCTGACATTTTGAATATTGCACGGAATAATTATTAGTTTGGGTGCTTGTATACACACATAATGTCAATTCGATACAAACAATCCGGCAAAATATCAGTTGTTGGATGTTGGGTGCTATTGGGTGGTTAAATTTGTCCTACCCATGGCCACACAACGAATGAAATGACACGTCAGTCGTCTTGATTTAAATAAAACGCCTCAATGAATACATCTTTTCACCTAAGCGCGCATTAAAAAAAAAAAAAAAAAAAATAAGTCGGCCTGACTGTTACACACTGGGCAATTGTATCTGTTAGAGTTTTAATACTATGGGCCATAACGATTCGCAGGAATGGATTCGCAGGCAACAAAAGAAGTGACGTAGGATGTTAACTGGTCTATACAAAAGAGATCGGATTGAAAGAAACTGGCCAACTACAAATAAAAGTTACGTTGTTCGTCCAGTCAATACTCTGTATTATATTTTGTTCTAAATGCAGAACTTTATCTTCATATTAATAAAATCAGCTTTCACCTGCTTCACAGAAACATTCGGGATTTAGTTTTGCGCTTTCTTTGAACATTCTAGGGTTTTGCGTGACTATTGATGGGACTGTGAATGGCCCAACCCAATGGGTGAAGCCCATTCCAAACCAGTAGTCCGTGCTGGGCGCTGAATTTTGAATATGCACGGAATAATTATAGTTTGGGTGATGGTATACACACATAATGTCAATTCGATACAAACAATCGGCAAAATATCAGTTGATGTGATATTGGGTGCATGGCGGTGGTTAAATTTGTCCTACCCTGGCCACACAACGAATGAAATGACACGTCAGTCGTCTTGATTTAAATAAAACGCCTCAATGAAGACATTTTCACCTAAGCGCCGCATTACATTATAGAAAAAAAGAGTATCTGAGCACAATGAGCACAATGATCCAGGAACACTTATTACACCTGGCCACCTCTATCACACAACATTCAATTTGTATCACTACCGACTACCGAAACCCAAAATTTGTCCTCGTGATATATTTTTTACTATTGCACTCATAGGCAGTCAATATTTGTATAATAAAAGAAAGCAATGAGAAAGAAAACAAAGATGTAATAACAGAGAGAAAATGACTACAATGAAGGATACAATAACAATGAAATAATGCACTTTTAGGGTCACCCTATAGAATGAACGAAAATATGGAAAGGCTAGGGAAAAAGGAAATGAAAGAAAAAGGAATTTACACCCAGAAACGCATTGCCACCGATCACAATAGAGACAAAGAATAAAGAAAAAGAAAAAACAGAAAAGTAACTGATTGTCGTTTTCAATGTCCAAAATTTCAGCCTTTTTCAGTGGCATTACCAATTTCTGTCAATTCTTGATTCAATCATTCTCGATTTAACCACATCACTACAAAAATACATGCATGTGGTTACCCCGGATACGTTTAAATCAATTCGAAAGTTTAACCATCGTCCACCTGAGCCATTTTAGTAACACACCTGAGGGAATGTTATACTTCCTATAGTACTTTTTTTGTTACTAAACATCAGATTCCAAACATTTGGCACCACCGGATAGCTTGGATTTTCTTCTTTCTATTGGTACCAAACTAGTACAAGCATTTAGTATGAAAACACGGATAGGGTGAAGGTTTTAATATTTTGCAAATTGTATTTTCTCGAATATTATAATGGCCTAAAATATTCTGTGTATATAAAACTAGTCATTTGCTCTAATTTAGAGCAACAACACCGCATGCAACTTTGATATGTCTACGTTTGGGTGACAAACGATTTTGTCTTGAAAATGACAATACAAATGAAAGTTTTTGCTACCATGTGAACTATTGTCCCCATTTGTGACGTAATACTAGCTATGTTGGTGTTCATCTTAATATCAATTGAGAGATGGCCATACCTATTCATTGGGACCAAAATAAAGTGTCTTCGACATTCTGACGTCATACTAGCATGTTGGTCCGTGAATCTCTCCTGCGGGATCAGGGGGTCACCTGTATCTTAGTGCGGCATATTTTATCTAAAAAATAGTATACAAAAAGATATTTAGAGACGTTTGGAAACCACTACTTGCCGTAAATTATATACAACCATTTCTCACTGCTAACGCACGTTATACCAAATTTTCCTTGTCTTCTATTGATAATAAATTTTAAAATAACTACATCAATGTAGAGCTTCGCAGTGTTTATGAGCATTGTTCGTCCTTTTCCCATCACAAAACCCCCAAATGATTACGGATCCTCCAACCATAACTCATGTGTCGTATGCAGATGTCAACGAATCGCTTCAAAGGCGACCTGTGACCTGTGACCAGTCCTCATTGAAGTCCAAGCAAAACCGATTTTCATTAGTGAACAGGGTTAAATATTTACGTGTCAACAATTTTCTTAAATTAATTAATCTACAGGGTGACCCAAAAAAGTACAACATTTATGGCGCACAACATTTTTCTTCAATTAATCTACCGGGTGACCCGCTAAAACGTCAACACATAAAGTCAATTATTGTCATGGGGCGCGCAATTTTGGGCTCACCTATATTTTGAGACGAAGGTCAACCAAACTTAATTCCGTTCTCACATAATTAAGTATAATGATAAATAACTGGTATCAGTGAACTAGAATTTGTATTTGTCAACCACCCCATCGGCTTTCATTATACTTATTAGGGATCATCGCACGTGTGCAAATTTAAATTTGACATGAATGATAGGAATGATATACCTCGTCCTTCCTTAAAAATGTGCAATGAGAAACAAAACGTTCATTAGTCTAAAGTTGAGGAAATTCGAAGGAAAATTTATGCATATCTTCTTACTTGAACAAATGCACAGATTTTCTGACTCATTAATTTTGTACATATTACAAAATGCAGAAACTTTTAAATGGCTGTATATTACCAGCTAAATAAGGTTACAGGCTTACTCGGAGAATTTCGAAACATATGCTTTTGTTGTATTAATTAAAAAATTTTCAATATGAACTAAAGATAATCCCAACAAAGATCAATTCCAAGTGAATGTAATGGATCTTTCGTTTTGATGTAGTACACATTTATTTAGTATCATAATACCATAGGATATCTGTGTAAAATAAAAAAATCAGGACCCTGAATTTAACAAACTGTGATTTTCTATATGAAATGATATCGATTTGAGCTCAGCTATTTCACACTGTGGTAAGTATGTTGACAAAGCATATGTACATGCAAATAACTCGATTTGTTTGAAATGAAGGCGCCATCCTCCGAAAATCGCTGTCAGTCAGCCTTTAAAGCCTCTGATGGAAGAAGGGGTAAACTGAAATAATACTCACTTCTTAAAGCAGAACATAAAATTAAGATCACTGCGCACTGCTTGTGCCAATCCATTGTTGTAACATTCGCTCTCGTTCACCACTCCAAGACTATCAGAATAATCTACCAATGCAATGTTGTCGTTATCAGAGTGAATATGGAAATCATTTAGTCAAAATGCGCTTTACTGGATTACCGTATCTCCTTTTATACATGACGCTAGCGCTCGTTTATTTATTTTGTTTTGTTTTTAATTATTTTTTCTCCAGGATTTGGCTTATCACCAAACAGTGACTTAACATTCAGAGATAGCAACGGGAACGAGTGTTACACCGTGCTGAGTCTTAAGGAAAGGTGAACTATAACTGACTTGGCTAACAGCCTCTTTATTGTTAAGCATCAAATTACGTTTAGTACTATTGGACATAATCGTACCATTTTATTTTTGATCTGTTTTTATCCTAAAGCTTTTGAAAATCTGCAGATAAATATATTTCAATCCATTCATTTAAAAAAATAAAGAAATGGCTGCTCTTATTTGGGAGACAATGATGCGTTCATATAATATATCCCAAGCGTCGTACACGTACTCAACATTTCACAATTTGTTGCGAAACTAATAGGACACCACTGGCGATCACTGACTGTTGTCATACTGTTTACGTATGGTTTTATGAATACCCTATAATGTTTACACCGACATGCTTGCTGTAAAGGAAGAAGTTGTACGTTAGTTTAAGGGGTATGTAACAGTCAACTGGGGTTGTGCTGGCTACATTGGTCCCTATCGTAAACTTGAGCTTAATGAGCAATTTGAATTTCTCCAAATATCCAATATTTAAAAGGATGATGTATCAATGTTTTGAGGGAAAAAAAATCTAAGTGACAACCAAAGTGTTGTAAGCTTTTATTTACTCTCAGGAGAACGAATAAAAAAATGTTCAAAAGATATATCACTGAGAGGGGTGACTATTTATTTATTAAACCCTTTGGCAATTAACATAAGTACACATACAAAGGGGCTCAGACAGGCAGAGGCTCTTGACAGGGCAAAACAAAAGTGAGGGGACCCACTGACATCTGAACGAGTTGGTACCCACACTCTGCCTACTGGTCAAATATACAATACAAGATATGGATAAGAGTTAAAAATTAGAAATAGTTATTAAAAAGGACATAAAAACCATGCAGACACACCAGCAAAGGACGGTAGCCCAGCATGCACACAGACACACACCACCACCGGCAAGCCATCAAACCTCCCAACACACATTAGCACACACACTGCATACATACATACAACCTACATACATACATACAACACAAACATCACCTGCATACAACCGTATAGAACACACAACACAACACACATCGGGCACACATAATCACATGAAATTTGTTACTGCAAGATCTTATTGCGCAGACTTCACATAACCAGTCAATATTTGCACTAAAAGCACAAGATAGTGCCCCACCCCCCACCCACATGCCACACATGGATTTTACAAACGAGTGAATTTGTTGAAATAATCACGCCATTTCAACTGAAAGCAAGTAAAAAGTATTGCACACAAGGGAAGCGGTGACACCATGGTATGGTTATAATAGGACCTTTCTTAGGGAGAGGAGTGATGAACTGAACTCGGTTCCTGCTTTGAGTGGTGGAATTTGATATTTCATAGGCCATAGTATTAGTTTTAACTGGGACATTTCTGGTAACAAGCTGATTTGTTCAGGATAGGTCCAGTAGTAATATGTGTAGAATCACTGATAAAAAGTCCCCGGAAATCCCCTGATGCATTCTCCAACATCCAAGATGGCGTCCAAAATGGCCGCTATTTTTGTAATTTGTTCATAATTTCGAAACCATACCAGCTAGAAACAAAAATAAAGGTAGCCAAATATGTTTTGAGGATGATAAGGATTTCGTTTAAAACCTATAAAGATGATTGTTTAACCTTTGCAAGCTATCTAAAATCCAAAATGGCGCCCAAATGTGACTGCCTTTCGAATCCGTAATGGCTGAAATATGAAAGTTTAATTTTAATAAATTGGCCACAGGGAATCATTACGATTTGGTTGGTACTTCTAATACCCAGACTAAACTTAAACTAGCTAAAAGGAAAATTGTTTCTGTACAAATCATGCACTAGTAAAATATTACCATTATTCTAAAGTTCATATCGGCTCAATAAAACAGGGGTGACTGCATTGAATTATGACCATGATTTAGTGTGACGTAGATTTCCCTTTATGTCTGAAAAATAGTGAAAGATTCAAAAGTGGTAAGATGAAATCAGCACTATGTGTAATGATTTCAATGTGAAAAATAGAACGGTTTCTTGAAATTCTTGAAAGGCTGAAAAGAATACAAGGAATAAGTAAAGTTGTTTTATCATATTATCGGAACACGTGCGATTTATATATTTAATGATATATCGAAAAATATAATCCTCCAGGGGACATATGTGCCCTCCAGTCATCTATGATGTGGCCCGTGGCCTATCCACATTCGCAACCCGGTGAATGAAAGCCCCAGGAACCGATCAGGCATTGCAAAGGAAACGCTTTGTAGAGCCAATGCCAGCTCTGAGTCTGCCGACCCATGCCCTCCCACCCGGCACCCGGGCTTACAAGATGGGTGTCCACAAACTGATTTAAGTCCAAGGCAGAGGAAGACCACCGCTGAGATCATGTCATCGATCCAGGAGACAATATGGACACAACGACCTGCAGCATCATGGACCATGTGGACTGGGCAGCGAAGCAATTCCAGAGAATTCTGTGATTTCTGAAGGGGTGGTGGTGGTACTAGACCACCAGGTTCATCCACACCCCTTGGTGAGCTTGATCAACCTGAAAGGTCCTCTTCCTAAGGTTTGCAGGATGAGCTATTTTCAGACAGAACTGGAAGGTATTCTATAGCGTCACCAAAAGGCAAAAACACTATCAATCTCACTAAATCATTCAGAACGATAATCTAATCCTTCCGAGTGCCACACGTGACTCCGCACAGGTGCAGCGCACTCAACCAGCCGGCATTTTCAAAGCAAAAAGACCACCCCCACCCAGTCCCCCGCGAGCCCCCCGATTGCGACCGGACAACGAGGCCGCGTCTCGGCAGCTACTGCATTGGTGTTTGATTGAAAGTAACGGTGCGGTTCATCCATGACGCCAACGGCACCCCGGTGCGGGCACTGCGACCGCCCATTATCCATCAAGAGTGATGTTAAGTTCTCTTTTTGCGCACACCGACTTGCAAGGTGAGAAAACAGAGCTGACGGCCCTGGTCCCGCCGGTTTCAAGCGCCATCGGTGGAAGAATGGGCCCCACATCATCCCGGTCCTCGCAGCACCCGCTCCAAGGACCCAAAGCAACCAGCAGCCATTCCAAGTGCCGTATCGTCTGCGCAGGAGCTCTGCGAACAAGCTCCCCTTTGGCAATCTGAGACGCAAATGTTGAAAAGTACTGGGCGCCAGGACCGACCCCCAGGACACCGCCCGAAGCCGGCTCCCTCATGCACGCCACCCAATGTCTCCAGGACGAAGATTTCCGTCCCTGATGAGCAGCATCACGAACTCGACAAGCCGGACATCAGGGAAGACCCGGAGCAGCCTGAGGCAGAGGGGACATCGAGCCAGGATTTATCATACGCAGCACTTGATTTATGAACGGGCTGGACGGAGGATTTATTGGGGGGGGATTTTTTGGTTGTTTTAAAGTGGAACCCTAATCCCCAAAATGCTCCCTTTTGAATCTCTGTGAGAAAAAGTGAACTTTCTGTCAAAATTCCTAAATGTTGGACCGTTACCATTACAGAATCAGCAGAAGTGGGACCTTCTGCCCAGTTTGTGGAAGGGGCATATGAACAGGCATATGAAGACTGCTCCAAACTCCGTCTCTTATGGAGACTGTTCTTGGTTGGGTGTGGTAAACTGCGAACGTGATTGATGGACCGTATCAATCCCAAGCACGCAACTGTGACAGAGCGTGGTGTATCGGTTTTGTGAGTATAAGGGTCTCACACTATCAAAAAATTGTGTCTTTGTTTTAATTCAATTTTCACAGAAAAACAGAATTAAATTTAATCGCCCTAAAATTTGAAAAAAAAAAAGCATTGCTTTCGGACGCCGCGACACAAGTTGCCCGGTGGGGCGGCAAAAGTGAATATTCCTTTCTAATTTTGTAGGAGAACCAAATAACAATTTTTTATCAACCACCTTTAATGTGAATAACTATTATACTATCGGAGTGTTTCCACAGAAGCCAAAAATACGGTCTATCGGTATCTTTCCGATAGACCCGCCTGTGGAAAAAACCCAGAATCGGATTTTTGTATAATCCAATAGCCACAAAAATATGATTATTGTACCCGTCTCCTGAGGTAAGTTCTTTCCGAGTTAGTTCCCCGTTCAGGGCTGTGAAAACTTGCACGGGTTCAATAATCCGATAGAGCTGATCTGAGCCATTGCACTGAGCCAACTTTTCAGACATCCGGTTACAACGCATGTTCGGTTGTAGAATCGGATTCTAACCGAGTGTATACGCTTTCTGTGGAAACGTTTGCCGGGTAAGCGTTAGCCCGGTATTAATTCCAGGTCAAAATTCCGGGTCTATCGAACTGTGGAAACATGTCGTATGTCAGTACAGAGCCTTTGATATAATTTGTTCAATAGCTTCATACAGTATATTATTAATGGCGATCATTGGATACCATTAAGTACTAATTAGTCGCTAATTTTTTATGAACACGTGGGCGCCATTTTGAATTTTGAGCGCCATTTTGAATTTTGAATTACTTGTCAGCATTGAGACTCTTGGTATGTTAAAATTATCCCCATACTCCAAAAAACACATGTTTGGATATGTTTGTTGTTTTTAACATGTATAGTTCCCAAAAATATATAAATAAAATATTTTTTAAAACGGCATTTGGACCCGCATCTTGGATTTTGGAAAATGACTACCAGGGGATTTGCGGGGACTTTTGTCAGGGATAGTATACGTGTTCTTGCACCTATATGAAAAAATCAGCTTGTTACCAAAAATGTTCCAACTATTTGGCTATATGCGCTAATACTACAGGCCTATCAGTGGTCTTGTGTTCACCTGGGTTTATTCAGGGAAGAATGGAATCAGTACAACACGTGCAAAGGCCACTGGCCACGAGACAAATAGGCATGTTCACGTCTCTGGGATAGATAACCAAGGTTGAGACATTCTAAGCGGGCCTCTAGGTCCTTGTTCGCTACGCCTTTTGTGAAGAATTGCTCTGGTAGCAGTTCTTTGCACACGTTCAAGTCAGGGGCGGCGCGGGTAAAGTCATAGTGAGGGGCGAACATCAGGTGGGGGGGGCGAAACAGTACACAAAATGAACTCATTTTGGTTAAAAAACCCTAATTTTTGCGCAAAACCCCTGTTTTACCTACATTTTGACAATCTCAGGGGAGGGGCGGGCCGCCCCCCCCCCCGCCACCCCCTGGTGCAGCCGCCCTGGTTCAGTGCATTTTTAAGGTTTTGGGTGTGAGGAGACAAACTGTGACATTAGTCAAGAATTGGGAGAACCATGGTATGTATAATTGAGGAGAACCGCGAGATGACTTTCACCGGCTACATGCCTAATGAGACCAAGAATTTTGGTACTCCTACAACAACATCTGTAACTTGAATGTCCCACTTTAGATCTTTGGATATGATGCCCCAAGAAGGGGCAGAGAATCCCTTTTATCTAGGGCAACATCATTTGATAGATTAAAAGGCTGACTCAAAGGTGCGTTTTCCTAGAGATTGACATGATTTTACACCGATCCGCAGTCTCGACACCTCCACTATCACCATTAAACTTTGATATGTGGTATCATTATAAACCTTTTATTTTTTTTATTTTCACTTCACTGCAAATATTTTTGGTTGGAAGGAGAGGAGGAGAAGGAGGGAGCGAGGAGAAGATGGGTATGATGATGATGATGATTTATATATGGATGAGATGGTGATGGTGATGTGATGGGGGGGTGGTGGGTGTGGGCGGTGTGGGTGGTGGTGGATGGAGTGGTGGGTTGTGGTGGTGGGTTGAGAGCGTGGCCCAATGGTTAGGATATCGCCTTTGGTGGCAGGAGGTCCCCGGTCAAACTAGCTGGGATTAATCGGTCCTAAATTCTGCATTTAATTTTATAAGATCTATTGATTAAAAACTAAAGTTGCCGCTCTCCCATGGTTAGTTGGACTTGGGCAAGGGGGAACCACGAGAATATCCCATCCTTTTGAGGGGACGTTAAGCCGTCGGCACCCTGTACAAGATGTAATCTTTGTACATGTATATCACGGTCAGTTTCGAAAGAGTTGGTGGTAACCCTGATTGCTCCAAGCCGTCCTGGTCCGTTTCTAGGGAAACCCTTAGTAGAGTGGTTAACCACTGTTTTGGTACACCTCTGAGGTCTCGTTCCCTCTAAAATTTAAATAAATGAACAAAACAAAAAAAAATAAATAATAAAACATAATATTAATTTCATGACGAGCATTATGATGTTTTTGGCTACTCTACAAACTATTGTCTAGCACGACAGCAATAATTCATTCCCCCCTTCCAGGCCACCATGGGTGAGGAGGATTTCATAATCATCGATTGTTTCAATTTTGTTTCAAATTATTCGATGGGCATGTTATAACAAAAATACTTTTCTTTAAAGGCTGATTCACCTCTCTCTAAGGGTTAATATCTTTATTTGTTTATTCTATTTTATGTATGATAAGGATGAAGACGAGGTAATATGCCATGTGGAAACCCATGATGGTCCCCCATCAAATCTGTTTTGTTGTTTGTATAGGACGTATTTTTCATTCGAAGATGGTACAAATTCGGAGTAGATAAAAGCCACAAATTGCAAGTTACCCTAGCTATGTGTACACGCAATGACTGGCAATATCACAGTCATGCACAGAGTTAGGTGGTTGTCCTCATGTACAGAGCAAAGTCCTCTGGTTCCCAATATTTTAAGATTACGGACATGGTATATTGCCTACTAGGAATTCATTTACATTTCCTAAGCAGCTAGAAACAACTTTTGATTGGATGACATCCAACCCATCACGTGGATAACTTCTCAGTTCATTGGGCATGTCATGGATGAATTTGTACTTCATTGCCTCAGAGTGACAAGCTTGTTCTAAACCTGTTTCTTAAGTTTGAATTGTGTAATCTCGGTGTAATGGAATGTGTTTTAAAATTATTTGATTGATAAACTACCCACAGTATTCCACATTGCTGAACCCACCTATAAAATGGATATGGCTGTATAAAGGCTGGCGTTTCCAAACCCGTGGCATTTCAAAGGTTGATGCATGAATATGGTTGATGCCTGAAATATATGCTGTGGTTATATAATCTAATACGATAGGGTTTCCTATGATCTCAAGTATTTACACTATTAAGTACTTACATCCTCACAAGCGATGGTTGTCTTTTTAAAAGACTATTCTTGTTTAAATTTATTTTGATCAATTTGGGCGAGTTGCTATATTTAACTAGGTTGGCACCGTCGTTTGTGCTCTATGTATGTGCCCCTAAGGTAAAACCCTAATGATTGTTATGATTCTGGTGATTTCCTTCTGGTAGCAAACTTAAAAACGCGCCATGCGTTAACCCCCGTCTTACAAGGCATTTTTTTCTGTAACACGGTTTAATCAAGTTGGCAACTTCCTTCTCGAAAAAGAGCACCCGATTTGTTTGTATTTTGATACAAGCGATCCTCTTCTTTCCACAGACACTATACTATGTACCAACATACCTAGTATAGTGTCTCAATGACGCGAGTCGGTAATCAGTAAAATTGGCAAAATCCAAAGGAAATAGGCAAAAATTAATTTTTGCGCTAAAAGTAGGAATATCGGATTTTCAGGCGGTTTTCACCTCTAAATGATGCAATTGTCTAGTTTTACATAATCATAATAGCATTAGAGCAACACTGTGCGGACTAGTTAAAAAAATATATACCACATAATTATGGGTGGCAATTTATATTATTATTATTATGATTATTATTATTATTATTATTTTTATTATTGTTGTTGATGTTGTTGTTGTTCCTTGACGTTTATATGAGTATACAGCAGGCTTACATCAAGATAATAAGACGCCTCATGAACTTATAACGTAAGTAAAGAAAAGCCACTGGCTTGACAAATGTCCAAGTAGCATATTATTCAACAAAAAAAAAGGAACTACATTTTAAAATGCCGTGTTCCTTATTCAACTCAATTAAGGAAACGAAACGTGAAAAACTTGTCCATAATGAATTTTAGGAAGCCATATCGAAACTAATCCAACACGTTGTGACTAGATAATCTTACCTATTGTACCATGGTGTCAATAACACTAAGGGAAATTTAATATCGGGTTTGATATGAGATAAACAACAGTCGCGTTTAGCTGAATATTTTAAAGAAAACTATTTATTTTAAATTTGGTTGTACATACCTTAAAGTTTGCACAAATGCATAAAGGTAGGTAGATTTCCACTGCGTTGAAAAAGTGTTATTTCGAATGCTTCAAATTTGAATGATGGCTTTTTGTTATATCTTTTTTGTTGTTGTTATATCTCCTGATATTAGATTCATGATGAAGAATATACATCGAGCTTAAAGGAGAACCCCAACTACACAGCAAGATTCCTACTCACGGTGTAACCCAGAGCTTAGGCTACTCCATGTGTATTCTTAGCTCTACTCTAAGGGTACCCCATTGATGCATTATTGATTCAGTACCTACAACTAAGTACTTGCGAAGTACACAAGCCACTGGGTGGATAGCAGCTATGTTAACTTAGCAGTACCCATCCTATAGTGTACTCTGCAGTTGCCTGCTGGGTGACTGACAGGTACCCATGTAAGCCACCAGTAGTGGGGTACCTCTGCAGCTACTCCTCGGGAGTACCTTCACAGGTACTCCCCTACCGGCTGCCTAGTAGGCAGCACTTTGGACCATAGAGGGCGCCAAACATTCCATTGTTGTTTACTACTTTCTAATCATTTTCAAGCTTAGTAACGTCCATATTTGGATTGAGCATCACCCAAAACCCCTATATATGACATTTTGTGTAAAAACATAATAACATATGTCGCCAAAATGTGGAATAATGGATAAAATTTATAAAATAATCACACAGGGCTCAAAGCTCATTTGCATGGGAGTACCCACGCAGGTACTCCCGCATGGGGTTACTAGTGGCTAAGCTACTGCATGTGTACCTAGGTGGATGATTACCCCGACTTTTGCGGCCGGCGATGTAGGACCCATGCGGGTGGGTACTCCGTGGCTACCTAACAGCTACTTCAAAGTTACTCCCATGAAGAAATTGGTTGTGTAAGAATAGCTTATACAATATACGCTGTAAAAATAATTATTGAATTCATATCGAATGTTTTCAAGGAAAAAGGGAATTATACTAATCATGAAAAACATTTGTCTGACCATGCGCTATTTGAAATTCGCGCTATTGTATATTGGGATATGTATACTGTGTATATGCGATACGGACGGCATAGAAGCGTCATATATGTTCATCCGTGACGCTTTCGTAATGTATATTTCCTATGGCATGTATGACGCAAACGTGCCAACCGTATCGCGCATGAAAAAAAAAAAAAAAAAAAAGTTTTCCTTTAACCCTCGTCTACCTGAGCCATTTTTTGTAACAAAACTTCCGAGGGGGGGGGTGGTTACCACCCCCTGTGATTTTCGTTACTGAACACCCGATTCGTGTAAATTTGGTACCAAAGGATAGCTTAGAGTTTCTTTTTTCCATTGGTACCAAAATAAGTACCAACATTCCCATTATGACGTCACCATGACGTCATATGTTGGGGAAAGTACGAAAATATTGAATATAGTGTGGAAATTGATATTTCGTAATTATAGCAACTCAAACACCTTATTATAGCTCTAAAATGCTGTCATTATATAAAACTAGTCATTTCCCATCAAGTACAGTCAAAAACTGCATGAAAATCTGATATCTCCTGACATTAGATTCATGATGAAGGACATACATCAATCTTAAAGGAAAACCCAAACTAAGAATAGCTTATACAATATACGCTGTAAAAATAATTATTGAATACATATCGAATGTTTTCAAGGAAAAACGGAATTATACTAATCATGAAAAACATTTGTCTGACCATGCGCTATTTGAAATTCGCGCTATTGTATATTGGGATATGTATACTGTGTATATGCGATACGGACGGCATAGAAGCGTCATACACGTTCACCCGTGACGCTTTCGTAATGTATATTTCCTATGTAGCAGGGGACTGTGGTGAAAGAGTGTGCGCTTCCGGATAAAACTATAGTTCATCCGTGACGTCTTTCGTATGTATATATTTCCTATGGCATGTATAACGTAAACGTGCCAACCCGTATCGCGCATGGTCTGACTAGATGGTTTTAATTCAATTGTATGTTTAATATAGAGTAATTTCTGTTCGATGAAACCAACTCGATATGTGGTGAATAATTAATTTATAGAGTATATTGTGAATTGTATTCTTTGTAGCGGGTTTTCCTTTAACCCTAGTCTACCTGAGCATTTTTTGTAACAAAACTTCCGAGGGGTGGGGGTGTGGTTACCACCCCCTGGTGATTTTTTCGTTTACTGAACACCCGATTCGTGTAAATTTGGTACCAAAGGATAGCTTAGAGTTTTCTCTTTTTCCATTGGGTACCAAAATAGTCCAACCTTCCCATTAGACGTCACCATGACGTCATATCTTTGGGGGAAAAACGACGAAAATATGATATATAGTGGGAAATTGATATTTCGTACTTTTAGCACTCAAAACACCTTAGTATAGCTCTAAAATGCTGTCATTCTATAAAACTATCATTTCCCATCAAGTACGCAAAAACTGCATGAAAATCTGATATCTCCTGAATTAGATTCATGATGAAGACATATCATCAATCTTAAAGGAAAACCAAACTAAGAAAGCTATACACTATACGCTGTAAAAATAATTATTGAATACATATCGAATGTTTTTCCAAGGAAATAATTATCTAAACTGAAAAACATTTTGTCTGACCACGCTCTATTTGAAATTCGCGCTATTGTATTTGGGATATGTATACTGGTGTATATGCGATACGGACGGCATAGAAGCTGTACATACAACTTCACCCGTGACGCTTTCGTAATGTAATTGCCTATGTAGCATGGGACTGGGTGAAAGAGTGGTGCGGTTCCGGATAAACTGTGAATTTATTGCACACAATACTTTAGGCATTGATAAGCCATAAAATTGATGGACGCACTTGGCAACGCCCCTTAATTTCCCCCAGCTTGTGTTTCAAGGCCATAGGGGGTCAAACATTAAAATGTTCCGATTGTGTTAAAAAGCGTACCATGGTGTTTGTTCTGGTACAAGGATCCAAAACAATATAGTTTTCGCGGAGTTTAGGGGGTAAAACTTTAAAAATGGTTAAAAAGTCAATTGGGGGTGTGTACAATGGGTCAAAACTTGTTTCCTTAGGCTTAAAATATTGAAATCGGAAGAGTTTTGCCTATCTGTTTGCTTAGTTTCACGTTATGCAACAAAATAGGCGCAGGTCAATAAAATCCAATAGCTCTTTGCCAATAGCCTGTTGACTTATTCGCCATTTTGGTTTAACCAGACACATAAGAATTCAAAACTATTCCTATATTTCATCTATGAGCTAAACCAACAATTTGAACACAATTTTACAAAACTTGAGGAAAAAGCAACTTTTTAATTTGTGACCCTGGTACAAACCAAAATGACTTTTTTACCATTTTACAGTTTTTACCCCATAATTTCCCTAACCTATAATCACAGGTATTATAAACTAAACTACCTTTTTTGAATCCTTGCACCATACAGACACCATGGTGTGCTTTTCAAAAACCAATTTAAAAATTTTATGATCCCTCTTTAACCTTGAAATCCAAGCGGGGCAGTTTTGCTTCATGCAAGTTTGATGACGCATTGTGACGTAATGAAGGCCAGTGTTGTACTACATTTTGGTATCACTGGAAAGAAGGAAACCATAGCATATTGGTACCAAAATCAAGTGTCTGCTGGTGTTCCTGTTTGTTATAGGCATGTTGGTACTTCTCCCTTTCTAAGGGGGGGGGGGTTGTTGCCACCTCCAATCCATCACTTTGGGCTCACCACTGATCTCTTACCATAACCCCGGTGGATGTTTGGTTTTGGATGAATGGGATGCAGAACATGTCATTGACAATTACAATAAATAATGGGGGTTTTAGCAAGCCGGGGAAAAACATGGAAGGGGGTAACCCCTGCAAACCCAGCAACGGCGGGTCAACCCCCCCGCCCCCTTCGGTAACAGGGTTAAAGTTCTTGTAATTGCGCCATATTCAAAGTTTCTACAGCCCGGGTCCTCTTCTTTATATTGGATACCGAAAACCCACAATAAGTACCGCATACCTAGCATGGGGCTTCAACAATGCTGTGTCATAAAGTTGTTAGAGGCAGCAACCTTTTTGAATTTCTACAGAACTAAAGGGGTAAATCCGACAGTCGGCAAAATTGTCTTTTCTACAAGAAATAGGCAATTCCAATTAGAATTTTAAAAAGGGTAGGAATATCGGATTTTTATGGGCGGTTTTTAGCACCAAATGATGGCAAATGACGCAGTTTGTACAACACGTAAAGTTAGAGCCATACTGGTGCAGGATATTTTTGGAAACATTTACATTATTCTTTGGGTGGCAATACATTCCACTTTGATTGCCCCATATCCTAACCCCGGTGAAGTATTATTTGTATTCGATAAAATGCATGAAAATGAGGACGCTATTTTTGCTTCGTGGGACCCATTCATGTAAAAAGGACGTACGTATCCCTACATTGAAAAAAACAACCGTGTATTCTCGTCATCGACGTCGGAGTTTTAATCATAGTGAATGGTAAATTTGTACTGTTTAGACATATACACTGTCTTTGGAAAAAAATAATAGCCCTTTGGGGCAGAAGGTCATGTACACCTTGATTTAACGATAGTCGATTTATATATATCGGTCGCCCCGCGAGAGCAAACTGATATCTGATTCCTGACACGTGACCTGGTACGTCCTGACACGTGACACCAACTATTCATCCTCTTTTACACCGTTTATACTACAATACGCAAAGCGCAAGCATTCTTATCCTGTTGTCAACAGCGTAATCGATCCAAGATGTGAGAACTAATCCATGTGGTTCTGTCAGGGAGGGTGACCACGATCTGCTCGATTTGGGCAATGGGGGATTTCCCAAACGGTAATTTGTGAACTGCTACATGCATTTACTAGGGCAGTCTCGGTCCCAGTGACATTAAAAATCGCTCTTCACTGTTCAAAAGATCTTAGTATATCCGATAATTTAAGAAAAAACATATTTTTCACAATCAATCATGCTTCTGTTAAATTACCCTTTGGTCATACGCAAAACTCCAGAAACTTCCTGCAAAATTAATCTCTATCAAACATTATACCCTTGAACATACGCGCCATGGCAACAGAGCTATGCGCTCTGTAGCCAGCGCACCGATACACTCTAATATCAAAACAGCCCTATTATAATGATTATAACCCCAAAACTACATGCCTCCTGATGGCTGGGGAGGGCGTGAGTTCGAGGGTGCCTGGCTGAATATATGATTATTCAGTGTTGGAGGGTGTGTGAGTGAACCAAAAATAAAATAGTTTTTGGGTTTCAGTTTCACGGTGGGTTGCAAATAGATATGATAGATGGCTAATCAGGTTTTTGCCTGTGAAGTTAGGGAGGTGGGGTTTGAGAAACGTCACCTGTGGCGCCTGTGGGGAAACCGTACATACTTACGTGTAGCTATTATCACTCTCCCTCTATTACGTTACGTCTCCTTGATTGACCCATGGCATGGATGGATAAATATATACGGATTTTTGGAATAGTATATCGGATTAAATGAATATTAATATTTAGAATGTTAGCTTAAATAAAAAGATGTATGTTATATATTTACACCACAGTCATATGATATTACGATGGTGATTTAGGCCACGTTTGCGAAATTTGCACCTCTATATAAGTATAGTTGTGTATTAAGTTAAAGATCCTAATTAAAATGTTTTTTCCTTAAAGAAATCAATTTTCTGTTTTGTGCAGTGGTTTTAGTAATTTCAAACCAGAAAATCTAAAATGCAATGTACCGATTTTATAATGTTTGGTTTCCCTTACAGACGTGTTTAGACCTTAGTTATGGGTATTTTGCAAAACTCACAGAAATTAAAACTATAATCACTCCGTTCTATACAGCCAGGGAATCGCAAATACCCTCTTTTACATCTATGGTTAGGTAAAGTAATGTAATGGCTGCAGAACACTGGTGATGTTAATATTGACGGGTATCCGAACAACTAATTTTAACCTATTTCTCATTCGATTTTTGGACCAAGTGTCATATTTGATGGCCACAATATCTCGCAGGTTCGTTACTCGTCAATAATGTCATTTGCCAGAGTTGTTTATTAGATGACTCGGCTTGTACTGAGATTTTTTTATTTTTCATAATCTACCCAATTTGGAGTTATTAGTGCAATTAACATATTAATGGAGCTGCAAATTTCACATAATTTTGCATATTTTTTGAATATTATAAACCTATGAATTAGACAAAATTAACTCGTCAGTAACAAGAAATTGTGTCCTTATCCTAAATACCAGTTTTATGTTGATAGATGGTACACTTTGTTCAGTAGGTGCAAGTCAAAACGTTTTCTTCAAAAAGGCACCATTGATGGCCATATTTGATCGTCTTCTTTGCATAATCTATTCAGAAAATGTCGGATTGCACATAATTCCCCATATATTTAATATTAAGCATGAACATACATGAAAATGTTTAAATTAAGAATTTTGTGTTTGTTAGGGTCCTTTCTACCTTAATAAGAACCATAATTTTAGTACAAGACTCATTAAATAGGCCAGGATCTAGCAATATCAAAAAGCAGTGATCTCTCTCTTTTTTCTTTTTGGTGGTTTATTATTTCAATTCTTTATTATAGCAGTACCGTGAATTGGTTTATTAAGGAAACAAATGCAACAATTTCTAAAATAAACTTACGTTTACTACCATCACCACAAAGGTTTCGAAAAAAAAAACATAATACCTAAATCGTTTAAATTTCAAATTAATACTCGCAATTTGTTTAAAAACTTAAATAAAAGAAAATAGTTATTTGATCAAACTTAGGACCAATTCCTCACAATTTCTTGTCTAGCTCAGATTAGCCACGAACAACAAGAGGTCCGCTACTAACTGTGTGATAGTCGGACTTAGATCTGCGTACCGTTTGAGGGTTGTCATCAAGTTGTTCAAAACACAGCTTGTGCGCATCGAGAGTTTGGTGTGTGGTGTCACATACGAGCAATTGGCAGTGTATGAAAACCTGCAAGAAATATAATGAGAAAATTATAGAACTACACTAAGATATAATAATATATAATATATACAATATGCGATTGTAAGGTTCAATAAAATGTGAATTAAGGAGAGAATCTGTTTACAAATGTTGGAAAATACCGCGTATATTGCAAGTCCAAAACATTTGACATTGGCTAAATAGTACTTGTGTCCGCTTTGCCCGTAGGAATCATTGAGGTGCCCAGGGACAAAAAAATCGCCATTGGTATCTCATGCTCTTATTTCGTTAAATTAGGATGCATTTTAATACATACCAACCACTTCACCCTTGAAAGAAACGCCTTGAAAGTAAATTGCTTAACCTCTGGGATCGCCAGAATAAAGAAGACCACCGGTCGTCGTCCGGACCGATATGTAATTAAACAAACAAGAGCTATTAATTCCTCTGAACTGCACTACCTTCTATCTTAAAGACGCAATACGTTTAACAGAACAACGCTTAACAATGCTTTTTACAGTAAGACAAAACATTTATATCTTGCTTTAGGTATATATCTGATTATCGCCATAAAAGCATACAAACAAAAATATTTTTATTTGTTAAAATTCAAATATTCATGGGTCTTGTTTGTATGCTCTTAAAGCCCATGAATCATCTTGAAAAAAACGTTTTACACGTCAAGTGTTACATTTTTGGGACAGCCTGCATATCCCCCGCTTGTATCGCCATAAAGCAAATCAGAAGGCCTTTTGACATTACTTCCTTGCATTTAAGTTTTAAATCCTTCGTAATAAAAAATACTATATGGTATGCTTAACCATCGTTTACCAAGCTTTTTTTTGTACACGTTTTACTCAGGGGAGGGGGGGGGGTGGGTACCACCCCTTTGAGAATTCCGTTATAAAGCACCATATGCTTATGCTTTTGATACCAGTTTGATAGGTATGGTCCTCCTCTTCCATTTATACCAAGTAAGTACCAACATACCTATTATGGCATCTACAATTGGCATTTTCCACAGAAAATAGGCGAAATCCCATTTTGCGCTAAAAAACCAAGAATATCGAATTTTCAGATGCGGTTATCAGCTGTACGTTGATGGAATTTCTATTTTTACATAACCCAGTTTTAAAAGCCATACTGTGTCATAATATTTAAAAAAAGGCACCATAAAATCTTTGGGTGGCAACCCCCCCTACCCTTCGACTTCGACGGCATACCCCAAACCCCGTGAAGATGCTACCTTCACACTTTTTTTTTTTTGGCTAAATGATCGGAAAGGATGAGAATGGATTACCTAAAGCTTTTTACGATATGTTTTTGACATTTTAGCGCACCGAGCAAAGTTCACTACAGGGGGTAACCCCCCCCCCCCCCGGTAAGATGAGGGTAATGCGCACCCGGATGCAAGCCTATCATAGCAACGCTTCACTAATAGTTCTCTAAAAATGTTCAAGCTATTGATCCCCCGACGCGTGTGATCGTAAGAAGCATCGGTCCGGTTGTTCCAATCCAGTCGATGCAATATTTTTTTTCAAAGGTTCTGTACTCCTTGTGTTATTGACATGCTTGTTCACGCATGCATGTAAATTAAATTGCATTACGTTAGCACGATACAAAAAATTAAACCCGGACTGTCGAATTTATTACGTTTTAAGACCGACAAACATTAAAATCATGCCGGGTATAAACAGCAACTCGACTTCCGAAAATGTCCGAGTGTCCTACCCCCCTTCTGTCTATTGTGTTCTCTATAGTGCTGTATGCATCATTTGTTTCAGCACTCACCCAATGGCCTATCTACAATGTCACGGTTAATTCCGTTCATATGCCTATGGTAGCTAGAACACTCAGTTTTCTTTACACCCGTCTCTTAATCTCAATTAGCATCACAACAAAACGTCGTCGTCGTCGTCGTTGTTGTTGTTGTTTTATTTTTTTAATAACGAAACAGATTTTTAAGTAAGGTAGCAGTATCCGAAATAGCTAAGCTTCCAAAAATAGTTCTAATAACATAATCCCTGCATCTTTAAGATCTACTGAACGTTTTTCTCTTATCATCACTTCTAAGAAGCATAACGACTATACGGACTCAGTTATCTTATCTACCAATTATACTACAACCTAGCTGGGACCAACCTCTAGAAGCTATCTTGTCTGCACAAACGAACTTCTTAACAACATTATTAATCTTATTGAAAGTGCGCCACTACTTTGTTAATTTAACCTTGGTTGGGCAAGATTCAATGCATTGCAAACAATTAATTTCAATTGCAAAATTGGTCATCGTAAAATTTAAATATGGAAAGTTATCCAAACCTGTTTTTGTCCTTTTAACGGAACTGAATATCAGGCAAATAGAGTAACGTAAAAAATGCAGGCTTAAATTTTATCTTATGTTATAAGTTTTGTGAATTGTTGATTAATGTTATGTTTGCAAAGTTTGTGAAACAGTCTGTTATATGAATAAGAATAAAAACACCTTTGGTTGGGTCACTTGTATAGCTTTATACCAAGCACAGAGCTTGGCCCTGAACCAAATTCTCAAATTACTTTCATTCTCATTTTGCTCATAATAATTTTTAAAACTTAGTACATTTGGTTGCAATAGATCAAAGTCCATATTCGCGAAAATGACAGGGTTAGTTCTGACCAAACATCGCTTATCCTGTTGACGCTGCTAAATGCATAGACAAATCACACTTCTTCAAAACACTTTTCCTTCATTACAGTTCCATTATAACGTTTTGCTAGTTCCGTATGCCGTGTTCGTTCATTTCAATTCCATTGCTATCGCAATCTGTGTCACAGCGCATTGTTCTTTTCCGGTTTCCTGATTGTTCATGGCACTACCCCGTGCAGGTAATTGTTGGGATAGATCACCCGCCATGCATTATGAAGTGTGTGAAGTCGCAATCAGCACGCCGTGCCTCGCTTTGTTGGGTGGTTTGAGGATGTTCGGCGTGTGCACTCGAAATGGATTAGCTGTGCCCGCCGGCAAACCCTATACTCCTTTATAAAATTTAATATTGTTGATTTCCCCGGGTAAAAGTTTGTTCGTGGTCTGATTAGGAGAATATGTCCGTTTATACCCCGATAAAATTAAGCTAATTTTCAAGACGGAGTCACATCGCATTAGTGCTTAGTGATAAACGGATGACAGTCAAAACAGCGTAGGTATTTTCAAATATCCTAAATAACGAAATGCCAACCAAATGTAATTGGGAATTATCTGGACTCGACTTTTGGCGTGGTTTCTTTATTGGAAGCAACATGCAGTAATTTTGGAGGTGACTATGCTGCCACGTATCATTAAAATTCGGAATATAAAATGAGCCACTGAGAAAAAAACTTCTCTAACTTCGCCGGAAATCCTCAACAAGAAAAAGTTATCGCTTAAGTTTATCAAATCCTTAGCCCATCATGTAGTTATAGAATGAGCTGGTACGGGGCCACGGAATCCGGATGGTGTACCCCAGAATAACACGAAGAGTTCCAGTCCATTGACGGTATTAACACTGCAACAAGGTAGAGATTATCACAAACTCACATCTATTGGATAGTCCTCTTCTTTAAAAGGTACGCTGAATGTCTCATCGGGGAAAATCTCCAAGCGACGTAGTTACCGAATGACACGTGCTTTTTCAAGTCGACACAAACTTGTATCATCAGGTGGTGTCTTTCAACTCGGCACCTCGATTTCTACTTGGGGTGGTTGAGGGAGAAGCAAGATCACTGGATTCCAGAATAAGTGCATTGCGAAAAAGTATGTGTATCGATTCCCTGAAGAGATGGGAAATTACTCTAATTAAAATCAAATCATGGACTAAACAACATTACTATTACTTTAATGAATTCGGTTCGTTGTCTCGCCCTCTTTGTTGGCCGAGTCTAGAAATCATTTCAACACTAAAAAACTCAATTCATAAATGAGAGCTTTTGACCTATATTCTGCATCATTAACATCCTAAGTATATTTTGATAATAAGCTGTGAGGTTTCTAACAAACTCTTGGGCCCGAAGTCGACGAACCATTCTATAGAGGAACGTCCATCCCGTACTTTTTTTTCATCCCAGCTGAAACACAGCAAAGGTTTTGCTTAGTGCATCTGGTTTAATGAGCATGCTCAGAAATTGACAAAACCATGGAAGGTTGAACGTCCAGAATTGCTCTAGATTGGTTTTGTTAAAAATTCACATTTTTTTACAACAGTACTATGAATTTATTATGACAGGGGTGGGTTAAAAAAAGATATGACAAACTCTAACAGGGTCCTATCCGACACCTTGATAACATTGCAAATTTAAATCATGTTAAAAATAACATACAAAGTATAACCTTTGAAATGAAACATTAAAAAATAAACAACATATTTTTTTTTTTAAAAATATTTGTGAAATGGTGTAAAAATGTTTTCGAATCCAGACCCGTATGCGCAAGCTATTGTCGTAATAGTGATAGTGACACCTCCCCCCCCCCAAACAAAAAGGGGGGTCCTTTTGGACTTTTTTAAAACACATTATCCAAAATTTAACTTGATTGGAAACAGTGTGACATTGTTTTTAACTTTCTATCAAAAAAAATATCAAAACAGTTGTCTTTTGCCCCTTTTGTGGAATTTAGTGATGCGACTTACCCTTGCGTAAGCGCATGTTGTATTACTCTTATTATTTACCATCATATTTAGTTTGTTTCGCGTAGTTCTCTCTCTCCCCCTCTCCCCCACTCTCTCTCTCCTCTCTTCCTCTCGTTCTTTCAAAAATATCTCTCTCGTCCTCTCTCTGTCCTCTCTTTCTCTCTCACACACACTCTCTCTCTCTCTCTCTCATTCGGTACTCTCTTTTGTGAAGATTTAATAGGTGCTTTCCTCAACATCAGTTTGGCACTTGTTGTAATCAGTAGAGATCACTGCTTGATCAACACCGTAAGTAGAAGCAACACAGTTTGGGTCAGCATGTGAACACCCTCGCTTGGGTAAATTGTACAACGGATGAGTTGAATATGGCTATCATATTTGTTCCTTCACAGTACAGATGCAATCCTTGAAAGAAATGACACATTTATCGTTCTTACATTTTTGCCAATGTAATTTTTTCAAAACCCACTGTCACACACCTTTTAAAATGCTATTTTGTATAAAATTTAGATATAGATTTTACCCTATTTTCAAAAAACAAGATAAACACACCCTTTGTCATTCATCTCCGACAATGGCACCATGCTGTGTTCTTCTCCAGAGTCCAAATAAGGGGCAATCCACCCTAATTTCATTTTACGGTCCACGAATGGTCAACATTATAATATTGGTATAATTAAAAGGTTTGGGTATCGGGTTCGAATAATGATGAGGTCTGGTGCATATATTCGTTTGCCTACATGAGGTAAGACCCACAAGGTGAATGAATTTTGCTAAAAACAGCCATCCAACTTGTGATTGGTGCTGCAAACGTTTAATCTGTGACTTCTTATTATCCGCTTTGCTACGCTAACGACAAACACAAACGTCAGCTTAACATTTAAATTTGTCATTTGTATTTAGTTTTAATTTTCTCCAGAACAAATGCCATACAAATAATTATATTGACTATAGTTTTACGGACTAGAAATATCTTATCCTCGTGTAGTCATGGTTAATGTTACACTTCTAGGTTGACATGTATTATCTCCACTCTACTTTCATTGAGGTTAATAGGGATGTGTACATATCTATGATGCCTATTAAATTTAAATAAACCTTTCAACCCTGCCAACTCTGCTAGGTTAATAACCATAAGCAGTGATTGAAGTATGACTTTCTAACCACTCCCATAAGACTGCTTGTTTGGCATCAATTGATTCTTCTTTTTTTTCATGCTGATTCAAAAAAAATGGTACCCCAAACTGGATAGCTTTGAGTTTTTTCTTTCCATTGGTACAAAATAAGTACCGCATTCGCATCATTAAATCACTATGACGTGTCATACGTTAAACAGACTAAGCTCCAAAACGTTATTTATATCACTAACCTCAGGGGGGGGGGGGGGGGGGGGGGGGGGGGGGGGGGGGGGGGGGGGGGGGGGGGGGCTGTGTGTATACAATCTACCAAAACAGGGAGACGGTTTGGCAACGTAAAATGCCACCATTTTTAAAAAGAGTACGAGCCTATCAAGTTTAATAAATGTAAAGGATCCCAAGTATACTCAAGTGCTTCTGCCCCATTGGCAAACTAGGTCCCCATTTCTTCTATTCAGAATACCTTTGTTGAGAATTCATGGTCATTAATTAAAGCACCATCATCATCAGACAAAGTGTTGTGGATTTAAATAATTCCAAATTGCACTTGTTTCTTGCTTAAGGTTATATTGGCAGTGAGTTTGTTGGAATTAGTATTCCTATTTCTTGTGTAAAAGGCCGTCCTTGTTCTGACTTGAATACTTTGTCAAGTTGATATTGCTCTAGTTTTTGTGTTTTGTTTTTTGTTTTCCTGCCTTGAATTTTCTTGTTTGTTTGGTTTTAATATTCAACGATTCAGAAGACCGTCGAGTGCAGATCTGTCGTCGGACTATGTATTCAATGTACGGAATAAGCCAATCTCGATGTACATCATTCACGTGGCGCAATTCTTTCCCGTCGAAAATGTGTGCCGACAGTCGACTGTTCTTGAAGGTATGTTGGTTATGAGTTCTGTGGTAGAGTTCATGTATTTTTCTGGGTAGTATAGGTTTTTTGTACCAGTCTTTCTGTGCGATACTATGGTAGGAAGAACAGTACTGAACATCATAGGAAGGTTCCCGCTGCTCTGGTTACCGCAATTACCTCACATGAAGAGGAACTCTTTTGAACTCAATATTATTACATCAGCACCTCTAGCATTTAAAACTATATATTTAGGCTGTATGACGGTGGGAAACGGGCATGCATTTTCTTTTGCATTGCAGAAGAAATGGGACCAAGTTTGCCAATGGGGCAGACGCACTTGAGTATACTTGGTGCTCTCTTTACATTTATTAACTATATATGGCTCGTACTCTTTTTTAAAACTTGGTTGCTTTTTACGTTGCCAACGTCTTTTTGGTAGATTTCCTTTATTTTTGTGAACATCGAATAGCTGTGAAAATTACAGTTGGTCAATTTGCAAGAAAATCCTGTTTCCATGAAGTTATAAATACACTTTAGTTGAATGTGTGTGATTATTCCATATACGTGATGTGGTGTTTAAGTAAAGCAAAGTGTTTTGGGAAGTATTGAACAATGTTTCTAATTAAAGTTTTGAAGTCCAGTTTTTTTTTCTTGGTATATTCAGGTATTTGATTTGGTTGTCTATACTGCTCTTAACATAGATACATGTAATAAAATATGAAGAGCTTAAAGTACATGGCCATGGGCTATCAAAATTGAGATTTTATATACATTTATTATAATTGGAACATAAGACTGTTAGTGCTTCTTTTACGTTTTTTCCTTCTTCAGTTACTGAGATATTCAGATTTAAAGTTTATGCAATTTTTGGGTTTTTTTCACAAAAATAGAATTAAAAAGTATAACATTGTGGAAATGTATTTTTGTACTTTTGGTGATATTACACTGTTATTTTACATTTTAAAAGACAAGAATGAGTTACTGTTTGCATTTAGGTTAGTCAGTCGTATTTTACTAAGACTACACGTAGCAATTCTATCACCAACACTGCAAAACAGTGTTTAGAAACGTGGTGTAAATTAGTGTTTAGGTATTAAACATGTCAAATCTCTAAATGCTTGGTTTCAAATCTCTAAACACCCAATGCCAAATGCCTAAACATGTTTAGATATAAGGTGTTTAGATATTAAACAGATATTTGACAATGTTTAGAAATGTGGTGCAAAACAGTGTTTAGAAAGGTGTTTAATTTGTAATCACTGTTTTTTTACAGTGACCGTTACAATTAGGGAAACCACCTGTTAATTTCTACGATAAGCTTATAAATTTTTAAAGATGCCACTCAGCATCACTCAAAAACCTTTTAATTGGTGAAAACCCCTGGAAAAGTACGTAAAAGAACACTGAAAAGCCCCAATCCTGGCTGAAAATAACGAAAAATACTAAATTTGGCAAGCAAAAGCCCTGTATTCATGCATGGTTTTCCCTGCAAAGTGGCATCTCTGCAAAAATATGGACATATGAAATTTACAGTTCCATAATGGCCTATTGGCAGGAAATTCGAATTCAATTTATAATGAAATACCCTGTAAATCGTATATGCAACCACAACCTGTACGCAACCCTACCGTCTAGCAAGAGCAATATCGTTTTTAAGAAACATATTTATATACAAATTAATTCCAATTGTCGGCCCCCCAGAATAAACGTCTACACATGACTCACTACACTGCAAGGATGTGTGAATAATAATGGAACGGTGCCACTGATTACGAGTTATTTACGATGTTATTAAATGAAAAGCTCATTAAAAAATCAGTACTTCAATACTTGAATTTCGACTTTATCTCATGAATTTGTCCTCTCTGCTAAAAGAATTATAGTCCGAACTGAGACTTACTATATTAGGACGAATCATATTCCCTTGAAAGCATAATTCCCTTCGTTTTTCCCTGTATATTACTTGCTATAGTTATGAGGATTTTAGCATAATAAACTCTCAAAAGAAATACAGTCCCCCCTTGATAAAAATGGACGTAACTCAAAAATTATCGGTCCTCTCAGTTCCATTTAAGGTGTAAATTGTGCCCTACTTTTACTCATTCAATTTGAATTACTTTTTGTACCAAAAATCCCCTTCACCACGAAATCACTCAATTATTAAATTTGATGCAAGAAAAAAAGTTGCACTTTCCCTGCATAGGGATTCCACTATTATGTGACATGTCTCTGGATACATTCCATGATAAAATGAAGGTAAAATTAAGTAATTAAAAGCAATTAAACAATTTGTTATAATTTATTAAATTTAATTGTTCTAAAATCAGGAACATGCTGTCACACATGACGATTTGAAAACAGATTCTCCCTTTGAATTGGTCTCATTCTGTGGATTACACAGGTTAACAGTGTTTCTGCAATGAACTTTTCTGTCATGTTCTCTTGATGAATAAATTTAATGTAAATTAATTTTAATTTGAAATTTAAATTCAATGTCATCAGGGAGTCATGCAACAAGTTCTTTAACTTCAACAACAATCAATGCGTGCAAACTTGCATCAGTTCAGTATGGTGGGACCACCTTCATTGTGGAACCTCCAATGCAACGCGCCGCATGGTGTTGATCAGAGGGGTGGCTCGTTGTTGGGAGAATTGATCCCATTCCCGTTGAAGGATACATTGCAACCCCTGTAGCGTGGTGTCATCGTTGACCTTTTTGTCTGCCATTCGCTTCAAGTAGTCCCAAAGGTGTTCAATGGGGTTGAGATCTTTGATGAATTTGAACCAGTGTCGTGGGATGTAGGGCTCATTTCATTGTTTTCTTATGGAACAGGGTTTGTCATAGGGATTTCTCACATTCAATTGACAAAGGCACCCAGGCTGAAACATTGTCCTTGACAATTTTAAAACATTGCGAGCAAAGTCCTTGTCTTGTAAATTAAAATGTAGCCTAAGTTAAATGCATAACTGTGAATATCGAATGCATGGAATCGATAGGCATGAAAGTGCAACTTTTTTTCATGCATCAATTTTCATAAGTGATTGATTTTCGTGGTGAAGGGGGAATTTGTGGTCCCAAAAGTAATGCACATTGAATTAGTAAAAGATCAGGGCACATTTAACACTTTAAATCAACTTAGGGAGCCCGATAATTTTTTAGTTACGTCCATATTTATCAAGGGTGGACTTATTTCTTTGAGAGTTTATTAATATGCCAAAAGTAGTGGCCATCAACCGGATTCGAACTGACAACAACAGGCAATCCAAACGTAAAATCAATAATGTCTATAGCTTAGACCGCTGCGCCACGGAGGAAGTTTGTAGCATATCAACGCGAATTGTTTGTATATGCTAGTAAGTGAGGTTCAGTAGTGATGTTGACCAAAAATCTCGTAAAACATCATTTTTCGTATAAAGTCAATTATTTTCCAGTGTTAAGAGTAAAAGGCACATCATGAGGATAATAAAAATCATGTAAATAGACTTTGGCCAATATTCATTTCGTAATGAAGGCTTAGGTTTGTGAGAGAAACCGTTTTTTAGTTTCACATTTGCCACTAATAATCTTATAAATACCGTTTGAAAGCATTTCTTAACTCGTCGGTTCGTTTTTCTTAAATCATAAGGTCATATATACTTCTTATGGTTGAACTACATGCTATGCTTTTACGGAGTAGTTAAGCGATTGTTTAAGATCTCCCACCTTGTGATTTTACTCGTCAAACAAAGGGAAGTTTGTTTTTATTAAATATACTCACGGTGTGTTTCGCTTGTATCAGGGATGTTCCAATGCTTTTTTGCTGTTTTTTTCTGTTTTCGGGTTTAATTTAAAACTTGGTTGACACACACCGTGTTCTTAATAGTTATTTCCCATCGCGTAGAGCTAAAACTGCATGAAAATCGGATATTTTCATTTTATTTCGGGCCTATTCTACACTGTGTGTCCATCATATAGAATTGGCAGTTTTGCGGCATGCGACGTTTAGGACGTCATTCAGACGCAATGATAACTGTTGGTACTCACTTTAGTATCAATGGAAAGAGAACCATAGTTCAGTGTATATTCCTGCGTCGTACTAGGTCGTGTTTAGTACTAACCTCCCATCCATCACTTTAGGATCACTCTACACCCTTAAGGTCAATCCGGTGGGTGTTTGTTTTTTTTGCATGAAAACGAGCGTAAATGTTAATAAACAATAAATTAAATCATTTGAACCAGCAAAAGGGGTTGTTAATTATGGCGACAAAAATAATAATTGAGCAGTTAAGTGGATTTTCTGCCAGAATCGTTCAATATTTAAAGAAGCAAGATATTTTGTACTTACTTCTATATGTAATTTGTAAAAAAAATAGAACCCACCATCAATTGAATTCTACGAAAAAAGGCTACGAATGTAGCTTTCTTCTGCAATTATTATACCAAAATTTTTCCTGTTTTTTTTAACTCAACTGCTCCTGTTGCTGCCACTAACCACCTGCGACAATCTCATATTTCTGGTCTGTTTTATGGTGGGAAATATGTCACCCATGTAACCCGTCTAAGCTAAAAAGGAGAAGATAAGGATAAAAAAAGGCAGCCTCGTCAAATTCAACAGGCAGCCATAGTGATCAGCCACTATCATTGACCACTACTGAAACCAGCGAAATGAGCCACCAAACGCCTTGAGCAGAATCATCATCATCATCTGAGTTAAAAGAAAACTTGAGTAGCATACTTAAAACAGATGAAAAGCTAAAAAACATCATCTGTGACTCTGTTGCATCTTCTATCAGTTCCCACCTGATATCATCTCCTACATTGATGGACAGAATTGCCGTCTGCAAATGTCCAGAGTTTGTGGATGCCATTACTGAAAGACTTCAAGATTCAGTTACTCAGAATTGCTATGAGAGAACCAGCGTAGAAATCGATGCCCGAACACCAAGGTAGCAGCTTCAGGACTCTAACAAGAAAGAAATCGATGCCTGTCGGGTACTTGAGCAAAAGTACGATGACCTGGAACAATACAGTCGCCGTAACTGTTTATTGATTGGTATCGAAGAGAACCTGGTGAAAACACTGATGATCTGGCTGTTGACACTTTACTAAGAGGATAAACATTCCCATCAAGGTTGATGAACTTGACAGGACACATAGACTTGGCAGAAGAAAGCCATCCAGATCAAAAACGGCCGCGACCGATGATAGTGAAATTCATTTCATTGCCAAGAAAACGCCGTATTTGTAACAGTGGACTTGCCAATCAGGCTATCATATCTTTCCGAGAATCTTACTGCTAAGCGGATGGAACTCTTGAAACTTGCTCAACGCCACCCAAAAATCCAATCTGCGTGGTCAAAGATGGAAAGATCATGTGTCTTCTTCTAGAAAGTAAGCAAAAAATAGCTGTGAACAATTGTTATGACCTTGACAAGTTGTAGTTCCTCTACTGCAATCCAAATAGCTGTGAACAATGTATGACCTAGACAAGGTTGTAGTTCCTCAGTGCAAATTCATATTTTCAGACTGTTTTATTAATTTCAAAATCCCAGTGATTTATGTCTTCAGCCTTATTTGATTTCCATTTCTTGATTACTCGTGTGTTATGCAAGCTAATTTATTGCCCCATGCACTTTTAATTTTAGATTTTGTTAATCGCCACTTATTTCAATGCATTTTTGGTTACCGGGTATTTTCACATTGTTTACTCTATTCTTTTTGGTTTTTAAAGTTTACAAATAAATGCACATATCTAATGTAAATATATATTGCACCATTCACTTTTAATTTTCAGAGTTTTTATTATCTCCACTTATTTCAATGCATTTATCTGAACGCATATGTCATATGTGGAGTTCCGCAGGGGTCTATTCTGGGACCCCTATTATTCTTATTATTATTCATGACCTCCCATCATGTTCCAAAATACCCCACTTTATTTTTTTGCTGACGAGACAACTTTTTTTCACACCAATGAGCCTAAACATTTGAAATCAATTATAAACACTGAATTAATTAGCATTTCCAATTGTTTAAACTAATAAGTTATCTCTCAACATTAAAAAACTAATTACATCATATTTAAAAATAAGCAGTGATAAAAAGACATTACGCCCAAGCTTAAAATAGATAATACACTAATTCAGCAAGTAGATACTACTTAATTTCTAGGCCTACTTTTTGATCACAATTTATCATGGACTTCTTGCCAACACCGCATGTTTCAAAAAAGTGTCTAAATAAATGGTATAATACTAAGGTTCAACCATTCCTCCCACCTGAGTCATTGAAAACATTGTACAATTCTTCTTTTGCTTACCTTATTTTTCTTATGGGGCAATGATATGGGCCGATTCCAACAAAGCCAATCTTGACTCGCTCTTTTTACTTCAAAAAGATTATTAGATATGCACTAACTCCTATTTGGCTTGCTCATACTGACCCCTTTTTCATCACTCAACCTGAAGATTTGTGATCTTATGAGATTTTATGCTTTTATGCACTACAGCTTGCATCGTTTATTTTCCGATTTCATCATGATCTCCCCCTACTGACCTCATTCCTGCGACTTTTTTAACAGTGCACGCCTTTCATCACTATAATACAAGATATGACCAAGACCTTTTCTCAGAAAACAAACACTGTTTTTGCCAGAAAACACCCCTCGTTCTCAGGCCCTCTACTTTGAAACTACCTGCTCATCTTAAAATTTCTCCGTCCTTTGCATCATTTTTTTTAAACTCACTTAAAAATACACTCCAATTCTATAAATGACCTCTCTCCATAACTTCATTTCTTACATTCAACTTTTGGCTATTTTCTTGAAAATAGGAATATACAGTCGGTCTGTTTCTCGTTTGTCTTGTTCGTCTTGTCTAGGTCATTTGTTGGTATTTGTCCTGTTTTTCATTGTTGCTTGTAATATTCACGTGTTTATTGCCTGTTTTAATCCAGGACCATTTCCCCATTGTACTAGCTTATACAAGTTCAATTATTATAAATATTACATTTTAATCACTTCCCATGTTCTTTGTATTTTTGTAATTCATATTATTAATTGAGTTCCCGGTAAATGTTTGTATATACATTCTATGTTTGTAACCTTTGAAATCAAGGGCACTGCAACTCCATGCTATGCGTTTAGCAGTGTCCTCATCTCAAATTCTCCATTATTGCTTATCGGCCTAATTATATTGTATATGTTAATATATTTTATGTTGAGATGACATAACTTTGATTGATTGATTGATTGAAGTCGAGACGTCAACTGGCCGCAAAAGCCCTAAATTTCACGGATTTCTCGGATAGGTTAGATGGCCTTCCCACGGGAATACCTCTTTTCGGAGGTCAGTGGGCGTCCCTTCAAGCGCAAGAGCCACAGCGGAGTAAAATGCCCCTCGGCAACTCAAGGCCGGCCCTCAGCGCTCAGGGCAATCAGGAAAAATGAAACACCCCCCAAACAAATCCCGATGGGCGCTCAGCTACCCCTACCAGGGCTCATCGGGGCCCCTCAAACAGGACGTAAATAGGCGAGAGTTCCGTGGTAATACGAGGATAATGAACAAAACAATGGGTCATGGTAACTCCAAGGATTGTGGTGGTCAAGGCAGCCAAGCCTGTCGCCTATGACTACCAGGACAGCCCTCTTGCCACCTGTGGGTGGGCGGTCACTCATGGATTTGCAGGGCATGGTAGGCATTGACCGTGAACCCTTGGGTTCTGTACCAAGAGTTTCAACAACGGCCTGTCTACCCCATTCCGACGGGTGAGGTTGATCTCCTTCCAAGAGACACCACCAGGACAAGCTCCGGGCGTTAGAACGCTGCGTCGGTAGTTAAACGTGCCGTGATATGCTTCTCTGATTACATTCGGGAGGGTCTTCTACTCCACCTTCCTTTTACTATAAAAAATATCAGGGCATGGAGATCCAACCTGAACCTGAACATTTATCTGACCCCCGCAATTCCATATGGAGACCCGGAACGCAATAACTCATGGGGTCTCCTCCGTGCAACCTTGCCATCACACAGTTGCACTTGATTTGCATGTGATGTTCTTTCTGCCACTTGAAGCACTGCTTTACTCCTGACCAAGGAAAAGTAGTCTTGTTCCAATGCGACAACATATGGGGTATGACATAACAGTCAACACGAGGGAGGACAAGAAGCACCCAGTCCACGACCCTAGAGTAGGCAGCAACGGAACATTGACTGATAGCGTCCCATGTAATGGGGTGGAGGACCTCCCAGTGGACACCCCTCACCGGGAAGGGCACAAATTGCGAGCATAAATCGAAGGTAAGGGGTCGTCAGTGGAACGGCACCTCCTGCCGGTCATTTGCTGGTCATTTTTGGAGTCTACAGCGTCTCCATGTGGATTTTTTGCCTCCTCCGTGAATCACCAGCTTCGGACGTCTGCTCGTGGGTCAGACGCCCCCCCCCCCACTGCGATTATACAAAAGTCTTCGAGAAGGTTTCTCAGTCCGACAACTGACTGATTTCTGCTGGTAGTGCCCATGCGGCATTCGACGTTGGTTCCCGACGGCTTCTAGAGCTGCAAGTCATGGACCTCCCTCTTTGCTCCCCTCAGCACGGGATCTGGGTAAGCGCCACCAGCCGACCTGGTTCGTCCCAGGGACAATACCATCCTCGCTCTCAGCCTGACTGTCTGGTGCTTTTCGCCATGTGTACAATCAGACGAGACTTTCTGACAGGCTACTTCGCTCCTTGCTCAGGCAGGTCGGAGAAGCTTACGATTCGTCGACTCCGCCAGTTCTTAATGTTACGCATATCGAGAGATCGATCCGCTTTCTGCGTCTGTAGGGCATATTGGGGCATTTTCCTAATAGCAATCTTTCATGAGGGTTTTTGGTCCCAAACGTCGGTGCTGACCCACCGCGAGAGCCGATTCGTTGTTTCTAACTAGCCCGAATCTGGCACGCGTCCAACCCGGTTAGTTCAACTCGTTCCGGTGGGAACCTGCCGCTAGTGTCTCCCGTTCTTAAGCGTCTGAGGAATTTTGAGGCCAGGAGTTTGTGCCAAGAAGGTCAGTCTCCTTTGATCTGCCGGGAAGACGGTGCATTTTTTCGTAGCAGTTGGTTGCCTTGAGACGACGAGGTTCCAAAATACATGCATTGTCCATTGGTCGAAATATGGCGGGTCCATCCTCTCACGGGCGGATTTTCTCAACGAACCAAACCTTGCCATTTCATTCACTTCACGCCCCACCCAATGTTTGCTCCAGACCACGCATTAGCGCGGGACGAACGGTCAGGTGAACGCTTGGGTTTCGAACCAAAACAGGATTTTCCTTCCTCGCCCTCGTATACTTTAAATCCCTAAATGCCATTTTGCCACTTTCATAATCAACGATCCGGAGCGGAACCTTCTTGTGTTTACCGGTGACAAATCGCTTTCCTCGATCTAACAACCCAAATACCGCTAACCTCCTTTTTTTGCGGTGACGTCAGATGGTAGTCCATTTTCCATTTTCCTCTAGGGATAAAGTCCACAAGCGACGGGAATGGAAGCGTTGCTACTGCAATAAGACGGTCTACTCTAGAACCTACCTCTCTTTCCTCCCTTTCTTTTACTGCCTCAGACTACAGTAGATATTATTCAAAAGTAGGTCGCTGATGAGGGTCGCTTCACGGGGTTGCTTTCGTTCGGTGACCAACTGAAAAATAAGGAGTCCCTTTTGGGTGATATAGAGCCAAATTGCCACAAAAATGGTGGTTTTCCGAGTGACAAATTTTACAAATTTTCCAAAAAAGGGGCCTTTGGTGAGATTTTTTACAATTGTTCTACAAATTAGAGGTCTCTTGGGTGACAATTTTCAAAATTTCTTCCAAAATAGGGTCCTTTGGGGTGACAGTTTGTACATGTTCAAAAAATATGTGGGCTTTGAGTGGAAATTAAAAAAAAATTAGGTCTTGGGTGACAACGACCCTTTAAAAGTGGGTCTTAACAGCCTTACAAACTCTTTGTTTCGTAAACTTTTTTTAATGTAACAAGAGAACCCATCCCAAGTGGCTGTTGTCGCAGTTATATCCCCTTTCTGGGATAAGAATGTGATACTCTCACCTAACATGATTTCCTTAATTCGACACCGGTGAAGAGCGTCTCCATTGCTTCATATCTGGAGGAGGTGATCTTGGACACCTCCATCCGTATGCGCCAAGGTATCTTAGAGGAAATGAAGAATGACCTCCTGTTCCGACTTGGGGTTCCAGGCCCAACGACTCTAACGCACCACGCCGCGGCACCTTGGCTCTGGTTTCCAGCGCTGCTGAATAATGCAACCAGCCTCTCACACAAAGAGCTGGACACAGTTTACTCAACAAGACCTTGAGAACCATTACAGGTTGCCGCCTCCGTCCACTCCATCTGAGTTTTTACCAGTGCATTCAGCCATTTTGGCACCTGATGGTGATTGGAGAGAACGACCAATACGCACAAAATGCAACTGGTGAATAGGCTCTGCTGGACAACAAGCACCTGCTGCACAAACCTGTCAAAGAATCACACCACTTGGCAGACAGAGACTGTGCTCTCGTCCCGGACTCGACCTTCTGTCGACACGCTGCTAAACTCTCCAGCTCCCCATTTAACATCGTACAGACATGGAATACGGCCTGGCTATATACTTCGCAGACCAGACAACCACTATACACCTAACCACTTGTAGCAATCTTCCACGCAAGGAATGGGTCCCTTAAATCGGATTCGCCACAGGATTCGGCCGCTTCAAAACCATCTTCCCGCCTCCAATGTGGTTCTCCATTACAGACTGCGGATCA
This sequence comes from Ophioderma brevispina, assembly GCA_023653785.1. Taxonomy (NCBI): domain Eukaryota; kingdom Metazoa; phylum Echinodermata; class Ophiuroidea; order Amphilepidida; family Ophiodermatidae; genus Ophioderma; species Ophioderma brevispina. The sequence goes on from JAMKCH010002714.1 coordinate 48,399, forward strand.
CATTCTCAATGAGTGCCCTACATTCGTCCACGGTGGACATAGACTTCTCAACCCCAACCAACCAACAGGGAGCTGGCTCCGCCGGTATACAACATATTTAGCTGCTACCTTATACGCAAGAAGGAGAAGAAACAGCATGCATACCCGTCACTTCCAAGAAAGAAGGGAGTGCCCTCCGGCCGGGTAGCTATTGAGACCGCGGTGGATGTCCCATCTTAGAGGTGGAGAGGGAGGGGGGGTGTGCTTAGCGAACTTAACACCTAAACTGCGTGACATTAAGACGCACCCACAATTGTTGATCCACTTGCAGAAAGGTCTGGGGAGGAAGATTGGGATTCTTACATTTGGAGAAACGGAAAGAAACGATTGGGTTAAGAAGCATTACCGTGTCGATTCACCGTTGTTGGCGGTAAATCGCCCGAAAATTAGTGCGCGCTGACGGTGGGACTATTTAACGGTTTATGGGGTTATTAGCGGGTCTAGGTAGGGCCCAAACAAGACATATAAGTTAGAGTTCTGGATTTTCATCATTCATACCCAGTATAGTAGCCATTCGGACGAAATAATTATGATCGCTGAAATTCCTTGGTATTCAAAAAGTAGTAAGACACCTGACTTGATCAGAACTGCTTGCAGACAATGGAAATATGGCTAAATGGGCAAATTTGATTAGCCTTTGTTTTAATTCATGCGGCCATCTTGAAATTGTCAGATGGCAGCCTCCAAATAAAATTTGAGATCAATAAACAGGTTCATGGTATCAAAAAAAACATTAGTTTAGACACCTCAATTTGGTTCTAATTATCTGCTGTAGAATTAAAGATATCTCCAAAAAATTGGATTTTGGCGGCCATTGTGGAATTCAATATGGCGGCCAATGAGGACGTAACAGTTTTGGGTCTATTTTCTTTTTTGATGTATAGAAGTCATGTACAAAGTTTTAATGCTTTCTAAATAATGAACGATTCTTATGCTTATGCAACAGCTTCTTCTAAGAAGGATGGTAATCACCCCCCTTCGGTAGACGAAGGTTAAGAAGAAACTACGTGACTTACCACTTATAGACGAGACTGTGGATAGAATAAATGGTGTACTTCAGTTGTAAGTGGTTGGTCTTTTTGAGCACAGACGTAAAAGAATGTGAGAAAATTATGTTTATTTCATTAAATGAAGACAAAAAACAAAAATCCGGGATTAAAACGTAAATTGTAGGCTTAATTTATCAGGGGGGGGGGGGGGGGGGGGAAGGGGTGACATTTTGAAACTTCGGTGTGATGGTTATTTTAAAGGCGACTCAGAGATTTCGAAAAGTTATTTTTGTGTGTATCAATTAAAAACGTCAACGAGAACTAAGGGGAAGTAGGAAACATAATCATATAACAGTAACATCGGAATACTGTGTTTAAAACAGGTTGCGGCGGCTGTGTGTAACTACCTGGTAAATTCAAAAAAATCCCGAAATCGAAAAAAAAAGGGAAAACACATGAATGTAAGTTTTCGGAGTAAAAAACTTGGGAAATGTTATTGCTTGGTATCTTTAATGCAACTCGATGTTAAAAAGCTACGATGTGTTTCAGTACAGAATATGAATAGAATACTTACAACAAACACCTATATGCATCTACTTGGTAGAAGAAATAATGAATGATGACTTTCTGCAGTGTGAAAACTCCAGAAAAACCACGGAGCATCTTCTGACAGGGTGACAAATCAGACCGATTATGTTAGAAACTACAAAACTGGATCCAAGCAACTTGGTATTCCCGACATTTAGCAATTCAAATATTATTTGGTTGCATCTTTTTTACGTGGAGACAATGGAGGGTTGAGGGAGAAGTTGTGGAACGTGGAAGAATGCATTTGAGAGTAAGGGCTTGAAGGTAAACCTTGGGAAGACTAAAGTGATGATGAGTGGGGAGGGGAGGAGCAGGTGTCAGTGAGTAAGGTGGACCCATGTTGAATATGTGGAAGCGGGTGAGGGCAAATGCGTTGTGGTGTGAGAAATGGGGGAAATGGATTCATGGGAGCTGCACAAAGATGAAGAAGGTGACCCCAAGTTTGGCAAGAGACTTTGTGTGGAAGATGGCAAAAGGGTGTTGAGGGAGTGGGGAAGGATGGTGGAAAAAAAGTTGTGTGATGAGGGTAAACATGTGAAGAAGTTCACACACCTGGGGGACAGGGTTAGTGCGGGGGGGATGTGAGGCGGCGTGGACAGCCAGAGTAACGTCGGGTGGGGAAAGTTTAGAGAATGTGGAGAGTTGTTACTTGGAGAAATTTCCTTCGAAGATGAAAGGGATGGTGTACAAGAGTTGTGGGAGATCAGTGATGCTGATGGAGTGAGAACATGGTGGCCTGAGTGAAAATGAGATGGGGGGATTTGAGAAAGGCAGACAGAGAGAGAGCAATGGTGGAGAGCAAAGTTGGTGTGAGGTGAAGTGAAATTGAGTGGATAGGAAGAAGACCTGAGGATTGATTGCAGATGTTGGGGCTTGGAAAGAGGCGGCGACCGACTGGCGAGGAGAATGGTGTAAGATGGTATGGACACGTTGGTTGATGAAGGATGGGCGCAGTGAGTTCGAGGTGGGTGGTTCGAGGAAGAGGGCCGACCAAAGAGGACATGGAGGGGAAGCAGCGAGTGCAGGAGGAGAGTAGGAGGGTTGGTGTGAGGATGGAGGATGCAAGGAATCGGTGAAGCGGAAAGGAGGGTGTTAAGGGCGATTGCTACGAAGGTGAGGTGAACCGGCCACCACCGGTTGCGGGGACCAAACCGGATTTAAAACTTTGGTTTTACTAATTTTACTACTACTACTAAACAAAGTATCAGGCTATAATTAGAGGGCATTTTGATAACCAAATTCTATACGATCGAAAGTATGCCAAATAAAATATTTCTTTCACTGCTTTGTAAATGAAATTGAAACCTTTTCAAACGGAACAGTATATGACTTAACTTTAAATTTCAAGCAATAGAAGCAAGTGGCAATTTAAAAAAAATAGTTTCGTGAATTCATGTGAACATTTGTAGTGTACTTTACGTAAGAGGTTTTTCTCTCCTGTCATGCTTAACAATTTGTGATAAACAAACTGTTTTTGTTTGCTTGTTTGTTATGTTTCCTTGTTGTCTTTGTTCTTGGTGTGTGTTTATGTTTTTCTATTTGAAAAAATCGGTATATCTGGTTTTATATGAGCCCTTACGTACCTAACGCCGTACTAGGAAATTTTTCCACCTGACGATTGGAAATTTCGAGTATGGCGCCCCTACCCCTGACTTGTCAAATTTGGTATCCTGTACTTATTCGTTTTTTAAAACAGCATTAAGCGAGACCGCTCCTCTTAGTCCACCAGCCACTTCCAGTTGAAGACCAAGGAAGCGTACGCTCCGTGGCCCTTTTTTTCATTTTTGGAACTACTGGTCTTATTTCATTTTTGAAATGTCTACAGCAGTGGTCCGCTCATGGAACATCTCCTCCCGTGCCGGCTACGTGAATTTTCAACCCAGAGTTGGGTTCATATCTTGAGTTGAGCTATTTACCGCTGACCAAGGAAGCGGTCCGCTCTGGACGTTAGTTTTCATTTTTTAAAAAGTCAACATGCCGTGCCCCGGCTACGTAATGTCGTGGCCCTGCTACGTGACTTTTCACCCCAAGATCTAGGGCGAACTTTCCGCCGACAGGAAGCGACCGCTCTGGACTTAGTTCATTTTTGAAAACATACCCTGACCAAGGAAGCGGTCCGCTCTGGACTTATTTTCTGAACTCTGGACTTAATTAGTTCATTTTTGAAATGTCTGAGATACCTACCCTCCTATATATACGTTCTGGTCGCGGCCACTTTTCTATCCTTAGAGCAACCTCAAGCGATGGCCCAGTACGTATCTCACAATGACTGGTGCGAGTTTGCTGTCAAAACTGGACATGATACGCACTCTCTTTTGCGGAAACCGGTGGGGTCCAACAATTTATTAGAATTAGAAAGCTACAGGGTCATTTCTTTGGGGAATGAATCGGTTCAGACTACCGCCCCACCGTGGTGTTGTTCCGGTTACTTTTTAAATTTTTACAGTAATGTTCGGCCTACTGCTTGACCCGGTCCCAACCCCTGACTCATAAACCGGTCACAACCTCTTACCCTTGACCCGGGCAAGTGAACCGCTGACCTTATGCGGGCCACGACGCGTAAATGTCACAACCCGCTGAAATTTTACCTTAGTCAGAGAAGAAAAGACGCGAACAATAAACTCCCCCCCCTCGGACATTTCCCCTCCACCCAAGGGAACGAGGAATACAAAAGAAAGGTATACAAAAGAAAGAGAAAAACATGTACTTACCTGACTGAGACTCGAACTGGAATCCGGAATCCTAGCGGGCTGGTCCTACGTCTGGTCTTGGTCCGCGTTCGCGTATCCACTGCGCCATCTGTACTACCTGAGAAATGGTTGCATTTTTATAATTTTATACCTTGGATCCAAGCCGGGCCACGCAAGCGAAACTTTCAGCGGAACCCTCAGGTGGGTGACCCGTGGAACCTCAGTTGGAAACAAGAATTGACGTATGCCTGAGAAGCCGCATATTGCTTTACAGTAATGCTGTCTGGCCTACTTCATGACCTTGGTCCCTAACCCCTGATTTTTCAAAACCCGTTCGCAACCCCTGACCTTGACCCGGGCAACGACCCTTTCATTTTGGCGGTAACTAAGGGGCGGCGCACGCCTGGAAGGCGCGTGCAGTGTTTATACCCGTAATGTTTAGGGCCACGTGCGTGAACGGTCCCAACCCCTGACTTTTACGCGGTCGCACCCCTGACCTTGACCCGGGCAACTTACCCTTCACTTTGTCCCGGTACTAAGGGTCGGTGCCGCACGCCTGGTAAGGCGCTGTCAGTTTTACCGTAATGTTCTGCCTACAGGGCTGTTTAAATAACCCTTTTTCTATTTAGAGTGAATTTTTGTTGTTTTTAATTTGTTCTGACAGTGTAATTGTATTGGAATTTGTGGGCAAGGAAATGTGTTCTTTCTTTTGAATTACGGTTTCAACATCTGTTTAATCACAGACTTTTCTGATAAGATTTATTTGGTGTTGCTTGGTAGTATTCGGCTTCACTCAGTTGTAAGCAGTGGCTTCAGGCTACAAGTCTTGTATGGTAGCATTAGTTTTGTATTTGGAACTGTTGGTTAAACCAACGCACAACGGCGCAGAGAACTTATTATCCTGAAGATAGGGCCCGGCCATCATTTCATTGCCAGTGTACAGGATCCAAATAACCGGTCGGAGAAGGCCTCCCATGTGTGGTTTTATTGGCAGGTTCCCACGGTATATGTAGACTGGACTTGTGTGGTAGCAGTGAAGCGATGCGGAAGACTGGAGAGGTAGCATTAGCTAGCTGAGAGATTGATGTTACCAAGTCTTTGTGTTAGTTGACTTGTAAGACCGCCGGCCGGCCTGAGGTTAAGGCGGATCAGCACTCTTTGTAACATTGCATGGCATGGCCATCAGGCCAGACTATGCACTGGGGAATGACCACGCGAGGTTGCTCCCTTGTGGGCAAGATAGCCTTGCCCGATGGACTGGATGCTACCGGTGAAGTTGAAGGTGGTAGCATTGCTATGGCATGCCATCAGGCAGATATCCTGGTGGATGACAAGCAAGGTGCGCCGTGCTTGGCAGGAATAGCCTTGCCCTATGGACCTGGATGCTACCGGCCCTTTCCCTCGTCTCCTTTGGCCTTCTTTGCTTCGCTTAGTTAAGCAAGCAGGTCGAGGGAAGAGCGCCGGCTCCGCTGAAGTTTGATGCGCCGGAGTCTTCAGTCACTGAAAACCTCAACCAGTATGTTTTCCTAATAAAACCTTGTTAAACGATGTCTAGTTTACTAATTGATGGTTTGTAAGTCACGCTTCACCAATTTTTAATTATTCTAAGAAGGCTCTATGATTTTATTTTTAATCTTTGGCTACTCATGAGTTTTCTGAACGAGAAAAAAATTCGTTAACTGAATTAAAAGTTTGGTAAGCACGCTTTACTATTTGCTAAACTAATTTTTGGGGCAAGTTTTTCTACAACCGTTAAATTAGTAAAAACGATGTCTATTTTTACTAGTTTTGGTTTAATTTGGGCCGTTTGAACTAATTTTTTAACTAGTTTTATCCTGTCGTACCAATCATCTCTACAATATGTTGTACAAAGAGTTTGTCCATGCAGGCGAGTATCCAAACGACAACAATTAACGGAGAACCTAGGCCTTATTAGATGCAAATAAGGAAGCACACAAAGTGTACACCAAATTATTACAAACTTATTACTGCTTTTCCCCAAACTGTTCTATAGCCAACCGCCGGACAATTGTTTGAACTAAGCGTATATGCAGTACTGGCATTTCGAACCTGTACACGGGCTTCCGATGCGTCCGCATATTTTAATCCTTGTGTTTACGCGCAGTCTACAGCATGCGACTCCACCACACAAGCTGCCGCAAATTGTTCGAATCATTCAAACATTAACTCAGAGTCACAAGAGTGATTCAGGTATAAGCATGTCATGAGCACAAAAGCATCTTGATCTTAAAACCATGATACAATGGGTCTACGTATCAGCCTGGATAATCCATGCATGTGCAATGTCTGGAGTCATGGCATGTCCAGTAACTACCGCATAGGCCCAACACGCCGCGCGGATTCATCTTATAATCTCAATTAATATGCCGATAAATGAACACGAAAGCACGAGCCGGCCAAATAGATTTGACAATTGTAAGTTGCAACGTTCAGCATTTAATTGTGTGAATCCTACTGCGCCTAACATGCCTAAAATACCTGATGCATCGCTTAGGAGAGCTCCACACAACCACGGCCGTACAACGACTGCATGCATTTACATTGTGGCTACTTGTGCTTGTCATTGACGAGTGGCGGAACGACGACGTTCGAAAACAATTAGTAGCACTGATTGGGTTTTGGCAGTCCTTACCATTTAATTCAATGGTTGTACAAACATATGCTCTTTCCTATTTAGACACATTGGTAAAACCTGCCGTTCCAGGTAGTAGGAACTGCTAAACTAGGCTATATTCGTTATTTACGATGCCTTACAGACTTTCTCAAAGTTGTAGACGGGTTACAGAGCTGCTAAAAACTGCTAGCAGTGCTGAACTGATTTGTCGTACTAATTTTGTTTTAGTAAAGCTGCCGAAAAAATCGACTTTTGGTTTTTCAGTGTTCTTGCCTGCGCGCTTTGCTGCTCTAACCCGCTTCATGTCGCGCAGCAATACCGGGCGCGGTCGGCCTGTCTTGCTGCTGCGACTCTCCCATATCCACCCGCGGCTTCTTCTTCTTCGCTTTTTTCTCCTCTACTCCCTCTCGCTTCCTCCCGAATTCTATCTCGGCCAGCTCTTCCTCGGACTTGGTAAATTTCCTCTATCTACTCCTCTCGCATCCTCTCTCGCATCCTCCCGAATACTATCTTCGCCATCTTTCCCGGAGGTGGTAATTTCCTCTACTCCTCCTCCCGAACACTATTTTGGCCAACTCTCTTCCTCGGAGCTTGGAATTTCCATTGCGTCCATTGCTAGACTGATACAGATCGCTGACGATCGCTCCTTTATATACACTAGCAGTTTACCGCCACGAATCATCACGTGCCTAGCAGTGTCCCGCCACGACTCAATCACTTGCCCGCTGTCATGTTCGGATCACGTGACGTTATCACCTGACAAAAAGGTTGTCGAAAAAAGAAAAGAACAAAATTGGACTTACCTCGAGTGGGGACTCGAACCTGGAAAGCCGGAATCCTAGCGGGTTTGTGTCGCGTCTGGTCTTCGGTCCATTGCCCTATCCACTGCGCCATCTGTTACTTACCTGAAAACTGATGCATTTTTTTAATAATTTTATAACCTTGGAATCAGAGTACCGATCACGGGATGGACCGGGTCGGTCACATGATGGAATCTTTTCACAGTCCAAATTTTCTTCCAAAGTGACTTTTTCCGGTGAAATTCGCATGCAGGGACCGCCTTTCACTAAAAGCCAATTTTTTAAGATTGACAAATATCTACATTTGACAAATGGAAAAAGGTCGGTTCAGAAAATTGACTAAGAAGTCCACTTTGTCCAGAGCGGACCGCTGCCACCATCGGTCCTTTCGCTGGAATTGGCCCTTGATCCAACAGCCTAGTTAAAGGGTGAAAAACTAAGTTCCGAGCGTGTCGGCTTCCTTGATCTTTAGCCGGAAATCGTCGATACAAAATGCGTAATGCGTGTAACTTTCTTGTCCTTGTTACTGTCCAACGCCCCTCATAGGAGCAAACCGGACAAGACTCAGGTACCTAGAGCGGTGAGTGCAGGTAACAGACCCGGGATGATCCCGTAATCGTTTCGATAAGGTCTGCAACTTTTTACGATGCTCAGGCATTGCTTTCCTCTGACACACACACGGGACCAACAAGCCTTACAGACTCGCCGAACCATGAGGCCCCGGGCACCCATTGCATATACCACCTGCACATCTACGCAATGGGTGGGAGCGAGGAGAAATTCCATATTCACACTACATAAATGGCTGCGTGATATGCAATTTCCGACCTCATAGGAACTATTGTATGACCAAGAAAGCCGACTCTCGCGGGCCTCGAACCAGGGCCGCTTTGTCGATCTTATACACTGCCGACGGTTCAGCGGCTTATACCCTCGGCCCCTCGCCCGGTCCGCTCCTGGGCTTATTCATTTTCAAAGTCCCACATGCCGGGCCCAACCACGTAAACTAATAAGCCCCTATAGTATACTGTTCTGGTGCGGCCACTTCGCCATCCGAACACCACTTTCCACTGAACCACATCATAACTTAACCACAGCCGACCGGTGTGGGTCTGCGATCAGAAGCCGGGCAGGCCCGGCACTCTCTCATGCATGATGTTTTTCCCTTCAAAACCCATTTTAAGTTCGTTTTTTGCGGAAACCGGCAGGTGACCAACATTTTTTTAGTAAGCTCTGGGTATTCCCTGGCGACAGAAGTGTTGGCGAATACCGCACGATGCAAACGTTAGCCGGGCCATGGCAGCGAACCTTTTCAAAAAGTAGGGGCCACGGCAGGGCTCGATTTAAGCAACGGCCCGCTGCCGGCGGCCAGTGAAATTCTGACGGGGCCCAGTAAGAATACAACTGAGCTGGCCCGTCGGGGCCAGTTGGGATTTCAGAATATGTCGGTATAGTAGATTACCAACTGTCTTGTAATATTTCAGTTTTTACCTCCATGTGAATTGTCCTCAAAACGCTTCTGCTTTTATTGAATATTTTTCGAGCATGTGCGCTTTTTCAAGGCATCAGTCACTATTTCAGTCTGACTTCCCGACTCCTACACCTTCCTACTACCAGAACGGGTGTAGTCCATTTGTTCCTCAGTGTTTTATGTGCATAGGAGCGAGGGCCAATGGGTCCCCTAAGGCTATTGCGTGATGCTGTTCAACGAACCCACTCCATAAAATCAATCACATTAGAAACCGAAATATGAAAAATAATAATTAAGATAATATAATACTAATCCTACTGAAATGGCTCCTCAAATGCTGGAATTGGTTGCAGTAGAGCTGGTGAGATTTAGAAATATTTTACTAGCAATGCAATGATTCAAAAGAGCGAAGTATGAAAAGACCACTGAAGAGCAAATAATTGATGTTTGTTTCCACATTCATGAACACTTATAATTTTTGTACGTATACTACGTTAGGGTAAATAGACACAGGATATTGAGGCCGGGAGAGGGGGATTACGGGTATGGGTATGTGTCGTTTCAAGGCCCCATTCATGTGCCACTTCTGTAGTTCTTTAGATTTCCCTACTTTGCCACGAAACTCACACATTTTTAGTTCCATAGGGATTTTACCAGTTCGTTAGCTCCACAACCCTAATTTGGCCCTAAAATGCAGCTCCAATCCATAAATTGGGTAAAACCAAAATCAGTTCTAAGACCAATTTATTTCAAAAAATCAGATCTCAAGCCCCCACGTTCGGTGCTTGCGCGCACACCCCAACCCTAACCAAAAGTTAGTAGCGTTGAGGTCCTCAGGCTTAGGGTCAATGTCTTTGTCTAGCGATTATATGTGGTTCCCGTGCCCCACTATAAAACTAAACCCTGACATTTTAGAACAACTATTCTAATGTTACCAAAATCAAATATTGTCCCAGGGGTCTGTTTTTGGCTGCCATCTTGATTAAGAGATCGTACAAATTGGTTCAGTTTATTTAAAAATGTCTCATCACAAAAATCAGAAATATCTATTTTTGGCTCTGCAATGTTCTGTTTCCAGAGATCTATGAAAATGTGATAAAGGTTCATTGAACTTTAATTGGGCATTGTACGGGGGCCAAATTTCAAAATGCTTCAATCTTACAAATTGGTGTCAATTGGGTCGGTATAGCATTAGCAATCTGGAATGTACAGTGTCGATGATTTCGTATATTCTATTTGGTTATCGTTTTGGAGAGATGAGTAGTCCGCTAAGTCTCATACAAGTAATCAAACTTGATAGAGCTAACTTTACAAAAACCGAATTTTATTACACGTACCTAAACTCTTAATAGTGCACTCTACTTTTCTGGATTGCTCCAGGCTCATACCTACAATTTGACATCAAATCCAATGCACTTGAAAGGCTTGGCCCTGTACAATGACGAATCAAAAGTGCAATGACCCTTTATCACATTTTCACCCATATCTCTTGTACTGATATCCCCAAATATGCCAAAGGATATATTTCCTGAAATTCCTTATGATGAGACAAATCAAACTAGTTTATATTACTGATCTCTTAAATGAACCCCGTAGGACAATATTTGATTTTGATTGAATCGGAGACCGGCTTCCTTGGTCACGGTAAATCGCTCTAGATGATGAACCCACTCTTGGGTGAAAAGTCACGAGCCGGCCACGGCATGTTGACTTTTAAAATAGCGACCGCTTCCTTGGTCAGCGGGTAAATCTGCGTCTAGATTATAAACCAAACTCTTGGGTGAAAAGTCACGGAGCCGGGCACGAGCATTCACGTAGGCCGGGCCACGGCATGTAGACATTTCAAAACGCACAAGTCAGAGGTCGGACCGCTCATTTTTGGTCATAGCGTACAAGCCGGGGTAAGCAGGAAGAAGTCCGCCTCTCTTCGCACAGCAGCGAAAGACCGCAAAAATGGACCCGTCCTTTGTTAATTAGCAGCAAATCGCCCTAGATCTAACTAGCTCCGTCATTGTTCAGAAAATGAAAGTCCAGAGCGTACCGATTCCTTATTTTCCCTGAAAGTGGCCGCTAGACTTAAGATTTGTGGTGTTATGGCTGAAAGCTTTCGCCCTGTTACGGCTGGCTGGATGGCCGCGATGAAATCCCTGCCGTGGCCTGACTTGGAGGATTTTGCCCAAAATTTTGAAAGTGGGTAAAATTGGGTTTTAGGATTTTAGGGATATAGTGACACTCAGATAGATTCTGCTCATTTCAAATATTTGTATTATGTATTATTTAATGATAATTTTGATGTATTTATCCTTTGTGAAAGCTTAAGAATTGGTACCGTAAAAAATAATAAGTTCCTACACTTCGAAAAAAAAAAACATAGGATACTGTGTAAACAAAAAATCTCAGATCCGGAATTTTCCTTAACTACATAGTTAGGAATTCCTGTCTCAAGAACATCGATTTCAGGTTAGCTTTTTACACCGTCCATTCGTATCTACACAGTGTGATTCAAAAAAACCCTACATTCAGGAAAGATTTTTTCTTCAAAGGTTAAACGTTCTTTTGGCTTAAATGTTTGCTAAGTTTACAGGGATAAACAGGCTAGCAGAAGATTTTTGTTTGGTGTCTTAGGATTTTGGGTTCAGAAACTATGGGCACTTTTTGCGGAGAGACCTAAAAATTCTGTTTGGCGGGCGATTTTGCCATACAATGCGGAGAGACTGACACCGACGTAGTATCATAACACATTATAGTAAAGATAATTCACACATACAATTTCATGGTATCGATTTCTCTTCCTTTTTCTTCCCCACAAAAAACATTTCAGTTGAATAAAACGGTATATTGTGTAACATAATTATAAGTAAAAATATCTTCACCAAATTAAATTACCATTGTTCACTCATAAACCAGTCAGTTATTGAAAATCACCTCATATCCATGTCGCAGTTCAATGAACATAATGAAACTGCTCAGAGATTTTGTTTTTTACATCTCTAAGGTAAAATTATTTGCATAAACACGTATACTCAGCGTCCATAAGTTGCGAGAAGAAATAAAGTTGAAGTTTTTCTTGTAAATAAAATTGGAATTAAAACTTAAATTCAATATCGCCTGTTTTTTTTTCAGCGGATACCCAAACCCTCTATCGTTTCACTTTGCTTCCCAGATTGCAATTTTCGTTGTAGGTTAAAACCTTGAAAACTTGCTGATCCGAAGTAAATGTGATCTTCACCCCCCCCCCCAGCTATCTTGACTTTCTATTTGGGAAATAGAACATTTTTTCACTCAGCTTTTTTTTTTTGTAATCTCCGGGATATAAATTTTAAAAAAGGCTGATTTTGGCTTTAATTATTCCCCACCTTCTTTGTTTAACAATAGTTTGGTTTTAAATGGTTTTTACTCAAATCACTACTGCTGAGAGACCATGCAACTCTATGTAAAGATCATCCTTTGTTTGGGCTCAAAATTCGGCCAAACAGGATTTAAGTCTCTCGCAAAATATGCATACTTCTTCCCCAAAGTCCAATGACAAACCAATAAATGTTTTCGAAGCCTTTTTATCCATATTTATAAACTAATGCAAATATTTGAGCAAAAATAATTTTTTAACTATTTTATTATTTTTTTATTCTGAATGTAGGGTTTTTTATTACCCAACACGGGTATGCAGAAAAAAATAACACCTTAGGGTGAAATAAGGAAATATAGAGGTAAAATATTTAAAATTAATTATGTCCAAATACATCTCAAATCTCTGGATTTACCATTGGAAAAGCTATAGTCATTGCTGTGTCTTAAAATTGTTTCTTACCATGATCGGGGTAAAATTGCTAGTGGAGGGTCGCAGGTCAAATTCTCAAATGCTCCGATTTAGTAAATGGCTAAAGTTTGCTCGTCTTGATATTAGGAATTAAAAAAGTTAAAGGCACTATCAGTGATTTGATAATCAGAAAAACGAAAAATCAACAGAAAATCAGATTTTGGCATGTGTCTGTAACCATACGTACCCTAACAATATCTACAAATGCTAAGCCAGAACAGCTTACAAAAAGGACAAATCGAATATATAGTCAGTACTGGCAGAACGGACACTTCCTCAACACGTACTGAATGGGAATCTATCTTTGAACGCTGCCGTTTTCTTTTTTCCGTCAATTTCTCAGTTAGAAAAGTACCTAACGAGAATTCTATAGGCTTATCCATCACGTTTAAAATTAGTCCTGCAAATTTCATATATTGAACTCCCATGGATGAATCACTGATAGTGTCTTTAATGGTTTCCATACCCTTGAGACATAGTTTTGGGCCGCAATTGGGCTGACATTGAACCCATTATAATAGCGTAATCATCAACAAAAACGGAACAAAATTCTCAGATTGTTGTTGTAATTGTGTAATATTACGGTCAAATAATTCACGCCCACCTTAAAGCCATAAATCTCCTCTTTCCAACGATAGGTATTTGTTCATGTGCGGTCAATTGGTAAACCGAATAATCAATTGTTTTTGTACATGGGACAATGCGCTTGGGACCACGTTTCAAGTAATGCTAACACAAATCTATTCATTTCCCTCTCTCTCACTTCAATCAAGTCATGCAAGTATGGGATTTGTAATCTTATTCTTCCTAACCAGTGCTTTCAGGCAGTGCACCTTAGTGCTTCGAGAGAACCCACACGCACAAACATTGAGTACGAGTGATCTCCTGAACAAAAGGCACCTTTGCATAACACTGTCAAAGAATCACCAGCTCGGCAGACAGAGACTGCGTGCGCTCTCGTCGACCTTTGCTGTCGACACTCTGCTAAACTCCACCTCTCCCCATTTCCCATCTTTATACGGACATGGAATACTGCCTGGCTATACTTCAAGCCAGATCACTCACTCTTTACACCTATGACAGACCACCTGTAAGCACTCTCCTCAAGCAAGGAATGGGTCACCTTAAACCGGAATCGCGCAGGAGTCGGTCGCTTCAAAACAATATTGGGCATATGTGGGCCTGCGCCTCGCCAGGCCGCCAATGTTGTTCTCCATCGCAGACTGCGGATCACATTCTCACTGAGTGTCCCTACCCTTTCGTCCACCGGGGGACACAGATTTCCCAAAAACACCCCAACAATCACAGTGAGCTGGCTCCACCGTGTACAGCTTAATTTAGCTGCTGCCTCAATCAGCCTCATAACTCAAGAAGACGGAGTAAATTTATTAAAAAAATCAAGGTGCAAAGAATTAAAATATCGCGCTGATACAACAAGGATGTCATCTGCACTGGTAAAAATGTTCGTTAAATTAACCGTCGTTTTGACTAGAACTGGGACTCACAACAGTTTAAAACGACGTTTTTTACAGTTTTTGTCCCTTTTCGCAGTCCGTTTTTTTACAGTTTTTTGCACGTTTCAAGTCCCCGGCTGAGGATTGGGCCACAACGCCGTTTGCTGCCTTTAACCTGACCTGACATTGCTGTATTTCTGGTAATCAAGTCTCACAGATCAGAATGGACTGTGTAACGTATCATATGCTGAACTGTTTCCTACTTGCTTTCAACTTCAATATAAAGGGGTGACCCGATCGAAAACATCGCCCCCTCCCCACCTTTACTCCATCAAAAATAGGAGAGTTTGGTATCAGAAGAAAATACATATTCTTCTATTCTTCTGCCCAGGAAATGTTTCCTTTTGAACAAACACGTTCTCACAGTGTGGTTTTACCACAATTTATAAACAAACAAACTGTTATGGGCCAATTTAGTAAAATTTTTTTTTTGCTTGGTACTATCCAAAAGGATGGACCGATTTAACTCAAAATTTATATCAGAGTTTGGTTGATATGGTTCTATGTGAACGATAAAACATGAAAATTTGGATCATGATCGTGTCATCCACCTTTAATCCTGGTGATTCAAAGCGTCACGAATATGCACTTCTCTTTCTCCGAGCAACTCTCGCAAAGTGATCACTCTTCCTTAGTATAAATCATATAACTTTCAATGTTTCCTTAACCATCACATTTGACTCTATGCGCTTCAGTTTACATGCTAGTCTTAAACCAGTTAAAGTGCTGTAATATTTTCGTACTCAAACCTGTGATTTTTAACCTAATTCGTCTCTCAAACGTATGACATTTCAGTCGACAATTGACCCTCGTCCTTACAAGGGGGGGTCCTAGTGAACTTCGCTCCGATGCGCTAAAATGCCAAAAACGTCATAAAAAGCTTCTAGTAAATCGTTCTCTCATCCTTTCCGTCATTTTAGCGAAAAAAATGTGAAGTAGCACTTTCACCGGTTAGGGGTATGCCGTCAAAGTCGAAGGGTAAGGGAAGGGTTTGGTTGCCACCCAAGGATAGTTTATGGTTGGGGGGGGGCCCTTAGGTGTATGTAAAACTTAATCCTAATTGCCATCATTAGAGCTGTATACCGCATGAATATCCGATATCCCTACCTTTTTTAGCGTGCAAAACTCGGATTTTTCGCCTTTTTTCTAGGGAAAATGCCAATTTTGTAGACTCACAGAACTCGAGTTGACGTCTTTTACGCCATACGAGTATGTTGGTACATATTTTGGTATCAATGGAAAGAGGAGACAATGAGCTAATTCCCTGGTATCAAAAGTCATAAGCCTTGGGTGCGTAATAACGAATTCTCGAGGGCTGGTAGACTGAGGGTTCTAATCCCCAAAAATAAATATAGATAGATAGAATAAATTAGAGAGTGTACTCCAGTGGTGAATTAAGTTTAATTTCAGAATTTTTTCGATTTTTGTTGCAATTTTTGAGCCAGTATTTCTGCAATATCATTTAAGGCCTCCAGTTAGAACAGTGGTGGAGTAGCCCTTTGATTTTGAGTAATGTGCAATCATTCTCCCTTTGAAGTTACCGTAGTCTTTATAAGATCGGCTTTTGAATTTTTTTATTTGTTGTCTTTTTCTTTCAAATGGTATCATTTCTAATGTCTGCAATAATCTTCAAAACATGTTCCTTCTTTCCTACTATGGGACTATGTTTTATATTCCATTTAAGCGGGGGGTCCATTGCGGAAGAAGGGAAAAAATAATTCTTTTTGCCATTGTGACCCTAAGAGTCCCTTTAATCAAGTTCTCCTGGGGCAAGTGGCATTATTCTAGTTTAATGCTAGTCCAATAAGTATTTTAATTTGCTTTTTATCCCATCTTTCTAAGATCAACGGTGTTTCATCCTGCTAGCCAGGATACATCTTTAATTTCACTTTCGAGATATCGGCAATTTTAGTCTAAAACACTACTTTTTTATGTTTGTTTTTTAGATATTTTAGAATGCTAGTTTACTTTTATTATCAATTAGATAATAAGTATTTCCAATTTTCACAATATTGGTAACCTAGAGATGAAAAGCTTATTTACTTTTTGACAGATTGGTTTTTAAGTGAAAAAAAATATCCCTCTTGAGAAACAATAAAATGCATAAGAAATTAAAGCATTCATTTGCCGAATTACATTTTTCGATCATAACGTTGAACGGAAGCTCCGAATTGTTGTCAACAAAAAGCACAGAGAGGTAATTTGTTCCTCCAATTTCAATTTGTGATTTAATTTTTAGCCCTCTGAAGGGTAATTCCACTTAAACTGATTTTTTGTAAGGCACGCTAAAAATGATTTGGAATATAAATGGTGGGCCTTTTCTAAGTTTGCAAGGACTGCACAATTCTTACTTTTGTTTACGGATTGATGACATTTAAATGCTTGAACACAGGGCTTATAATTCCAACCGCGCAAAATCTATTGCACCATTATCAAACCGGCGGCACATTGATCCGAAATAGAATACACATTGAGCAATATTGATATAGAATTTTGGTACCCGACTGGAATATTTTGTTTACTCTTTTCATTATCACATTCATACTAACATGCTTGTGTAGCTCAAATAACCAAGTTGCTCTGATTAATTTTCTTTCTTTTTTCAACCAAATTAGATAGCACTTTTCATGTCTTTTTTGTTTTTGGCCTTAAATGATGAATGAACAATTTTATATAAGTCTGAGCGGTTAAATGCTACAATGATTTTTAAGCCGCAAAAATTGAAACAAATGATTTCCATTTATTTCTGTCGTCGTTTTTTGTTTCGTTTATTAGAGCATATCCTTTAATGTTTAAGTTCATTTTATTTCGTAAACATGCTAGAATAAATAATGTGTATGTTTTTTCTTGACAATTGAAACTTTGCATAAATACGCGAGTTTGTGCGTTAAGTCTACTTATCATTTTTAATTCTTCAAACACACGTAGTCCCCTAAACGAGGGTTATCAATACTGACCTGTATAGGCATATTCCAGCTTGGTAAGTCATCGGATATGTAGAGTTACAACATGTAGACAGTAACTGTGAATCTCGCCGAAGGATTTTGTGTTTCCTACGCTATTAAGACCCCTTGATCTTTACCCCGCTAATACTACACATTGATTGGTCACCTCAGTAGTTTCACTGATCTCCAGTTCTGTCCATCGAGTCTTGTCATCGATATAAGTCCATCCACGTACTGCAAAATCGTTATGACGTATGAACATATTCTTGTGGGTTAAAACTGTCTTTTTTCAAAGACGGAAATGTCATTGTTATAATATGAGTCCATATGAGGTACAACTATCATAGGATGAAGCACGCGGGAATCACAGCACCATATCCCTTCATATATCTGTACAAACTTAAGTTTTCTGGAAATCTCAGATGTAATCGTGGTCATCGTTTTTATCCCGAGACATCCACCCTCATAGTAGTCCCTCATCTTTGGAGCTCGACTGTGTCCGATATTTGAAATGTAAGTGTTTTTATTTTGGTTTTGTCTGACAGGAACGCGATAATCGTAGCCGCACGATTTTTGTCATAAGGTGCAACACAAACTTCCTGAGGATGAAATTTTTCAACAGGTGAATGTTAAGCTAGCAAACCTGTCGGAACCGCTAACGTGTAAAGGAATGTTTGTAAAAACTCCACTCGTCAGGATACGGGTCGCAGTGCACGAATATGCGTGCCTTTATATCTTCGGTACCAGACCCCTTCAAAGCGGTAGGTCTCAACACGGTATTTTATTTTTTTTGTAGATTGATAACATAGTTTGCGCTCCTTTTTTGGTGATAACGTTAACGGAGGTCTCATGACAGAGAGCAGACACAACAAAGAATGATGGGTATGATGTGGAGTAGGTAACATATGAACAACAATTCATACATCAGTACCGAGACGGGAAGTGGGAAGAACCAGAAACCCTCACCTGCATCACTTTCGTTATCGAAACATTGAACCGATACAGCATTGAATGATTTCACTTTAATCCGTCTTTGTCTGTTTACCAGGTTCCAGTCATTGATAGCTTGATAAGCAGTGAAATATCAGCGTTTTCATTACTAGTAATGGTGGTATTAACCTCAAATCCCAAGCCAGGAATGGTCAGGGAAGTGTAGACGGGGTCCTCTTGAGGAAGCTTGCTGATCAAAACACGGGGTGGGTGACTCGAGCCCTTATTGATTGTCATCGAACAGCAAATACGTATTCAGATCCTCCAAAGGCTCTTCGCCGTAAACTGTAGAGAATGAAGAAAAACAACAAATTAATAACACTATTACCCCTTAACTAGGAACAAACGCACAACGCATGCGCGAACCGGGAAATTTTTAAGAGTTACCGGAATTGGAGCTTTAGAACGTAAACACAGTGCGAAAAAGCAACCGAGTTGACCGACAAAATCTTAATTATTATTTTTCTTGCTTAATGGCACGATCGGACTACAAGGTTTATGAAAACATAAAGTGATCTGTTTAGGGCTGTTTGGCACACGTTTTTTATATTCTGCACTAATTGGTTGAAAGGAAAAATATGAGTAATTTTTGTACCACACTGTACGCCGACAAATAGCCGAAAATAACCCCAGTCTCAGCCATTTTTGAAATTCCGTCTTCAAAATAGTCAGAACATATGATAGTGTACTTTTACAAAATCGATGCCTCCGTGCGTCTCTCCATTTCGTTAAAGGAAGTTCTGGACCAAAATCGGATGATGGGTGGAATTCTGCCAGATAGAGCCAAAATTGCATTACATCACGTGTACGCACTACAGTTGGCTTTTTTTTTTTTTTTTTTTTTT
>JAMKCH010002715.1:0-54982 GCA_023653785.1 Ophioderma brevispina
TGTATTTAGAAAAGAACCTTCTGGTTTGATGGTAGATTTCCGATTCCCAGAGTGCACAATGTCAACTCATGTTAACACGTACATGCCGCTAAGTGAACTTGTCTTGATGGATGGGCGTATTGATGCTCATAGTGAAATGTTAAATACCTGTGCAATCCAGTTTTTACAGTCTTTTACTAATGTAAACAATATGTATTGAGGACTGTGCATTCCAACAATGGTTAAAGACAACAATATGCATTCACAGAACGCTAGGTCCATCAATGTTTAAATATGCCATATACCCCTGTACCCAGGCAAGAACACTGCTACACACATTAGAAATTTTTTGTAGATTTAAGTTTGCCCTGTAAGTAACTCCTTTTAACAGATTTTGTTTTATTTGTCTTGCTGTCAAAATTAACACTTTTTTATCCTTAAGTTATTTCTTATAATAAATTGGTCCTTCCACCCCCAAAACCCCATCTGATAAGGTTCGCGCCGATATTTCAATATATTTTTGATGTGAGGCTAAACATGATTTTGTTAGCCCCATAGACTACTGTTTAAAATTATAGTGGTCTTATCAAAAAACGAAGCACATTTTCGGTCATAATTTCCAAACCAAAAAAACCAAAAATTCTTTTGCCCTAAGATTGCACAGGGTCAATGGTGAAAAAAATAGTATCTTTCTTCGGATACCCAATATGTTGACCACTTCCGATAAAATCGGGGTCCCTGGGGACGAGGCTATTAGCGATCAACCCATGAACCTTTAATCATAATTGCTAATTAACGGTGCGATCAATTTTTTACTTCGTTTCACTATGCGGACCGTGTTCCAAAGTTAAACAATGACAAAATACAGTGTGAACAATATTTTTTTTTTCTCACGAGAATTAGCAATTACATTTCTGTGGGCTCTTAGAGCCCTCCTTATCCACTTAAGGGTTAAAGAATTGCACTTGGGTCTTGAAGTGGCATTTTTTATCTCTTTTAAGAAAGCTAAGAGTAGCACCGATATAAAAAAAAACATTCCGCATTGGAGGCACGACGTTAGTGCTCCTGATCTAGTGGCTTTTGCAAGGCCCTCATGAAAAAAAATTGTGAAATTTTAAAAAAATACCTAATTTGAGAATAAGAAAGTCGACATATTTTTTTAATATCTTAACTCATACAGGAGTTAAGCATAGACTTTGTACAACAATTCTTATGGCAGTAAACTACTTAGTTTCTCCAGATATAACGGATGTATATATTATTAATCTTTCCCTGGAGATGGCCACGTCACGATAGTGTTGAAAACAAACCCCATGTGCGCTTGGCCGGATTCGAACCGGCGACCTCGTATTACATGCACGACGCTTCTAACCGACTGAGCTATCAAATCAATATGGGCGTTCGAAGAGAGATATGATTATCATCTATAGGTGTTAGTTCGAAAGGCGTCCTTTCGCTTTCCTAGCGGATACATCAGAACTGTATATTTAAACATATACGATATATTTGTTTTGAAATTTAAACTACTTAGTTCTCCAAGGTGACAATGGATGGTATATTTATTCTCTTTCCCCTGGAGAATGGCCAGCGCACGATAGTGTGTGTTTCCGAAACCTAACACTATAGATGATATCTATCGCTCTTCTACCGACTGAGCTTGATAGGCTCAGTCGGTTAAAGCTTCGTGCATGTAATACGAAGTTCGCCGGTTCGAATCCGGCCAAGCGCAACTGGGTTTTTTCACACTATCGTGCGCTGCCATCTCCAGGGAAGATTAATATACTATATACAAGTCCTTATGGCATTATTGTTTTAAGGTATTTAAATTAAATAAATTAAAAAACTCCAAATGTCCAAAACGTTCAAATTTTTACGATAAAATAGGCTATCAAAAACACTCAAAACAACCATAGTGCATCCCTTAAACATAGAAGGCTCATTAAATATCAAGAATATTGAATGGAAATGGCAATGCAACTAGGGAAACATTGTGTGGCAATGTAACTAAGAGATCGATTGTGACAATAATCTAATTGCATCAAATTCACAGAAATGTCTTGTTTTAACACACACAGTCAGTTGTGAATGGTCTCCTCCCAATCATCGTCTGGCATTTGAAGAGCAGTTTATATACGACATATGAGACACTGTTACGTCATTTTTTCTCTTAGGTCTTGTGAAATAATTTTGGATATTTTGAATCGGAGTTTTTTGGTCTACGATATCATATTTTTGTTTGCTTCAATCCGATCTTATCATGAATGGCTGCGGATTCATTAATGGCTGACTTTTATGTTGAACTTGTATAACGATTTGTCTCACTCACTCAACCCTGTTTCGGTTCTGGTACTTTGTTGCACCTTTTGTTTTCACCCATCTTCCTTCGCCAACGTATCTATAGCCTCTCTGAGAATACTGTACTTTTGTACTGTCCAACTTAAATTGGGTTATTCATTCATTTTATTATGCTGCTTTCTGTATTGGGAAATCACTAAATATGTCTCTACATTTGGACAGTTTTTAATTGTTTTGGGAATGCGGAGTAACAGACCTGTAGGTAACGCCACTACCTTACTTATTACACAAAGATTATGGCAAACGGCGCATTTTAAATTTTTTGTGAGCATTTTCTTTCACTTTAAAACTCACAAGGAAATACGTTAAAGTAAAAGCCAAATTCACCAAATGGGATAATTTTCAACATTATGGTGACCAAGCGGTTTGTTTTGAAGTATTAAACGTAAGGCACATCTAAAGCGAGCATGAGTTGCTCTATACAGTCGGTAACGATTGATAGTGGGCAAAATGACGTGAAATTGATGAGCGCTGAGTAAATTGCCTCAAATAGCTGTCCAAATACCATTAAACTTTGAGAAACAACCAGTTTAACATACTAATCACGAAATTACACCACTTTCTTACGGCGGTGGTGCATAACCTGTAGCTACATTAGACATTTTTTTCTGCTTGAGATTACCATGTTAAATGTTTCTTCAGCTACCTTGCGGCAATTCCATAGTTTATCATGTACATACTACAATTTGCATTGTGTTTGAATTCCTTGGATCCTTTCCTTTCCTTTCTTTTGTGTGCGGCATCTGCAAGCATCGTCTGATGTCGCGCGTGTTCTTTTCAAGACTGCTTGATTTCTTTCTGAGTCACCTGAGACTTAAAGAGCGGGCAGCAATGGAATATGGACATTACATGGTGGCGTAATTCAATCATAGATTGTAATGGTGCACATTTGCTGTCCCCCTGACGTTTCCAGTTGAGCAAAGGACAAGAAAGCCAATAGAAACTGATTTTTCAACTTTTAAATCGAATTATGATTCACAGAATCCTGAGAAACATGTGTCGGAAACTTAACATACGTACTTCAGAGAACACTTCTAACTTTCAATAAGCCGTCTCCCCAGCTCAGACCTGGCGGAAAGGACAGAGTGCTCCCGCAATTTTTTGTTTTAAGAAAAGTATAATTTTCCCGTGATAATTTTTGCCTGCGTCGGGACTTTTTTACACTGACTATTTTGCTACTGACTGTGGAACTTCCACCCCCCCCCCCCCCTCCCAATACGACCGGACTGGTTACACGCCTTTTTGGAACACTGTCAAATTATCTAAATGAAATTCAAAATGGTCTTACTAGAAGTGAACTAGTACGATTTCATATAAACGAGTCAAGTGAATAAACGCTGTAATGCTAACCTCTCATATGTTAAGAGACTCTCTCCCTGATATTTCAAAAATTGCTCCATCCATTGAATAAGCTCGTTATGCCTAGATCTTAAATGCACAGTACGCTGTTATAAATTGTTTTGTTAGCTGCTCTACTATAAACATAAGTTGATGTGGTAACAACCTGGTTGAATGGAAATCACGACATATTAAAAATACTAGTAATCGGAAACCTACGATCACATGTCTACACGATTTAGTTCAATTAAACCTTTGAAGTTAATTTGCTGCAAGTTGAGGTCCGTGGAACACCTTTTCCACTTAAGCATAACAAAGCACAATTTTGAAGAGTTAACCCCCAATTTTCAAAATTTGAGATTTTGGCCAGTTGTGTTGGAATTGTCTAGTTTAACCTATAACATGCGAGTGGTAATGCTCAAAATGCGTATTTTGCCATCCAAAAAGCGATTTTGTAATTAGAATCGGATCCCGGATTGTAATTTATGGTGGAGCTGGAAACGCCATTATGTACGTCCATGATGAAATAGTGTCAACCTCACGAAAATGATCTCTAACTTGACTTGCTTGAACCGACGAAACACTAATGGATGAGCGTAGAACCACGTACTGGCGCAATTTGCCGACTAGTTTATAATGGAATGTCGATTCCAGCAGCCGTTGAATTATTATCGGAGATTTCTAGATATTAATTATTCTAAATACAAAATTCCTTCTTTTGCGACACTCTCACATTTTTGAGCTCTACCATTCACATTGGGGGCGCTCTTCAAAAGTAGTGCTGTTATTGCTTTCAAAGTGCATCACGAGAGATTCACATAATAGGTGTCCGTAAAAAGTTAAAATTCTGATTTTCGCACCGATGTCAGTTTCTATAAAGATACCCCCATCTGACCGCTTAAGCCTGAGAAGTGGAGCAAATAGGAATTCAGCTTATAAGTGGAGGGCCAAAATCAAAAATAAGCAAGTTTCTTGCCAGATCACTACAAACTAAGACACACCTTGACTTTTTGGTAGTTTTTATGATAATACCATATTCAGAGGTGTGCTAAGTAAATTTTGTTGCGGTTCACCTCGAAACCCAAGATGCGGCCAAAATGGCCGCCGTTTGGCTAACGAAAGATTTTGTGGGTAATGTCCTATGTGACCCTTCAATCACCTTGTTCGGGTGTCATATTGAAGATAATTTAATTATCTACATGATGATACCAACTGTTGTGGGTTTCATTGTATCTACACATGTTTTGGGGGCAAAAATGCATATTTTTGTCATTTTTTTCCAAAAATGATGCAGACTGAAAACGTTCTCCCCCATATATCAAATTGTTTCTTCATAATTGGATCAAGACTTCTCAGGAATTTGCTCTCATATAATATGCATTTGTGTGAAAAGCACAGTATCATATGCCAGTTTAAACTTAAAGTAATAGTGGTCTAAGAATGAATGGGGTCTTACTCACTAAAAATGCTATTTTGCGCATTTTTCTCTCTAACACATTGAACAAATGTGTGTGGTCAATACCAAATAAAATGCTATTTGACAGTTTTGATCACCTAACGATAATAAATGTTGGATTTCAGTTGCTGCAATGGTCTTGCTTGATTCATTTTTTGCTGTACCACTCTAAATCCAAGATGGCGGCCCAAATGGCCGCTGCTTTGACAAAAAAAGGGGGTGGTTTTAAGGATCAGGACGGGGTCGAAGAAGCCTCCAATCACAGTGATTGGTGTCATTTTAAAGCACATAAAATTGTCTACAGGATTATACCATTCTTTGATGGTGTTAAGGTGGTATCATTAGAATTATGCGCAAAAATATGAGTTTTTTTGATGTTTTTTACAAAGGAGATCAAGAAAGAGAGCATTTTTTCTCCATCATCAAAATTCTTATTATGCGTCATTACCTTGTAGGACTTTATCCCTATAAAATATGCACACTGTGAAAAGCCAGCTCTACAACATATCCTGTAAAAACAGTTATAGCGCCAAGTAAAAGTGTCACAATCACACAACACAGGTTTTTTATCATATCTATATAAACATGTAAACAAAAAATACAAAACTTAATTTTATATATTTTAGGTTTTTGTACTGATCTAGCAGTACATAATAGCATCCAAATACCCAGGAACCCAAAATTACTGCTGTTTTCACTTACAAACTATATTTTACATAGCTCTTAAATAGAAACTCTACTTAACAACTGCTACTTTTGTCCCATTTATCTCAATTTTGAGATTTTTGGCCAGTTGTGTATTGGTAATTGTCTATAAACTATACATGCGAGTGGTAATGCTCAAAATGCGTATTTGCATAAAAGCGATTTTGTAATTAGAATCGGATCCCGGATTGTAATTTATGTTGAGCTGGAAACGCAATTTATGTACTTCCATGATGAAATGTGGTCACCTCACGAAATGAATCTCTAACTTGGACTTGCTTGAACCGACGAAACACCTACTGGATGACGTAGAACACGTACAATGGCGCATTTTTCCTGTCCGCTATTTCATAATGGAAGGTCGATTCCAGCAGCCGTTTGAATTTAGCGGAGATTTCAGATTTAATTATTCTAAATACAAAATTCCTTCTTTTGCGACACCTAAAGAGTTTTGAGCTCTACCATTCACATGGGGGCGCTCTTCAAAAGTACGTGCTGTGTACTTGCGTGTAAAGTTGCCACGAGAGATTTCACTTATAGGTGTCCGTAAAAATGTTAAAATTCTGATTTTCGCACCGGTGTAAGTTTCTATAAAGATTACCCCACCTACAACGATTAAGCTGAGAATTGGAGCAAATAGGAATTCAGCTTATACGTGGAGGGCCAAAATCCAAAAATAGCAAGTTACTTGCCAGATTCAACTACAAACTAAGCACCCTTGATTTTTTTGGTAGTTTTTTGATAATACACAAGAATTCTAGGTGTGGCTAATAAATTTTGGTTGCGTCACCTCGAAACCCAGATGGCGGCCAAATGGCCGCCGTTTGGCTAACGAAAGTATTTGAGGGTAATGTCCTATGTGAACCTTCAATCACCCCCTTGTTCGTGGTGTCATATTGAAGATAATTTAAATATCTACATGATGATACCAACTTTTGTGGTTTCATTGTTATCTAAACACCGTTTTGGGTGCAAAATGCCATATTTTGTCCTTTTTTTTTTTTTTTCCAAAAAATTATGCAGACTGAAATACGTTCCCCCCCATATACAAAAAATGGTGTTCTTCATAATTGGGATCAAGACTTTCTCAGAAGTTTGCCCACATATAATTGCATTTTGTGTGAAAAACACAAGATCATAGCCAGTTTAACTTAAAGTAATAGGGTCTAAGAATGAATGGGGACTTAATCACAAAAAATGCTATTTTTGCGCATTCTCTAAACCCATGAACAAATGTGTGTTTCAATACCAAATAAATGCTATTTGACTAGTTTTGATCAGCCTAACTAAATAAATGTTTGATTCAGTTGCTGCACGTGCAATGGTCTTGCGATTGCCATTTTTTGTGCTGTAAACCTCTAAAAAATCCAATATGGCGACCAAATGGCCGCGCTTTGACAAAAAATGTTTTAGGAATAACGACCGGGGTCGAAGAAAGCCTCCACGCAGCATGTGATTGGGTTCAGTTAAAAGCAGAATAAAATTGTCTACAGGATTATACCATCCTTGATGGGTTACGGTGGTTATACATAAGAAGTATGCAGCAAAAATATGAGTTTTTGATGTTTTTTTACCAAAGGAGATCAAGAAAGATAGACATTTTTTCTACATCAATCAAATCTTATTCATGAGTAATTATTCCTTTGTAGGACTTTATCTGATCCCTTAAAATAGTGCACAGGCTAAAGTGAAAAGGCCAGCTCTACAACATATTCTGTAAAAAATTATAGCAGCGCCCAAAGTAAAATGTGTCACATCAAAAACCATGTTTTAGCACATCTAATATAAACATGTAAGGCTTTTAGCCTTAATGTTTAATATAAATTTTAAGGTTTTTCTACTATCATAGAAGTAATAATAGCATCCAAATACCCAGGAAACCCGGCGCGATCAGTTACTGCTGTTTTCACTTTAAAAAACTTACTATTTTAAAGCTCTTAAATAGAAACTCTACTTAACAAACTTGTGGGGGGGCTCTTTTGTTCCATTTATCTCAATTTCTGTCATTGTCTGCCCAAGTAGATGCCCTAAGAATACTACTCAGTACCTACTTAGTAGATAGCATCGGTGTCTGACTTTTATATCTTGAAAGTTTCTTGAACTTTGAATGATCTGACTCCGTTCGCAGGATAAATGCTGCATTGATAGCTGATGTCGTGACTCCTTGACAAGTGTAAAACAAATCCTGTACATTCGTCCATTTTTCCTTGCACCACATTGGTTTGGAAGTGCAATCGGCATTGTATCCCCAAAACAACAGGGTGGCTGGTAGTCATGTCCATTCCCATCAATTTTGAATTTCACTTGGACTTTTCAATTCACTCCTGCCCAGGGGAGATTGAAGGTCTAAAAGAAGTGGTATCATCTTTAGTGCCACAATATCCTAACTTCCCTCTGCACCTCGAAAGCATATAATATTGTCATGCCTGTCCGTGGATGAGCTCCTACATGTATAAGCCCATCACATCTGATTCTCAAGTTTGTTCCAATTGCTGTGAACTTGATGTAACATGTTCTAAATGCATTTGAGTCAGAAATAACTTTTACTATGATGTACAGCTGATGCCATACCATGACATCGGTATCCGTAGAACATATTACAATTACAAACAACCTCTAGGCGTGGTACTTGAAGTGAAGCAACGTGGGCTCATGATTAGTTCCTTTTTGATCAGGTTCCCCAACTTTAGTGTTACCTCTGGAATTTTCTTTGGTATTTCATCATACCCGTTCTGCCTTTGAATTCAGCATGTGGATCCCGTTTGCAAATATATGAACGTCTATCTATAAAATCCTCACTACTTGTGATCTTTCATCCTTCAATTAAGAAATTTGTCAAAGTACTCCTTGAACTGAACTTTCTGTCTCTTAGGATTTCTTAAGCTGCGTTGTCACTCGTTGTTTGGGCTAGCAATTGGTCGTGGCGAAGCTGCATTCGACCGATTCCATTCTGGACTCGTTCAGCATTTTTTATTGATATTGTAGGGTATATCACAATGCATTATGTTGCTGATGCCTTGAGACTTGTTTCATTATGATTTTAATTATTTGCACTGGATAGCAGCCTCAGAAAAGTTGGCAAATGACCATGTTCAATTCCTATGAGAAAGGAAAGAAAGATGTCGCTCACGACCAATTTGCACACAGAGACTGCATGTTTTTCTGCATAAGCTAACCTGATCAACATGAAGAATTAGCAGATCATGCTGAAACCAGGTCTACTCCTGATGGTGCCGCAAATAGCAGACCAATGCAATCTCAGACTACTTTTACGATAAATTGACAAAACGTGTACGACGCAACTTCGCTTCATTACCAAGCCAAGAAGTACTCGATTAATGAGGAATGTGCATTTACGATGGCGATAACACACTGGAGATCTTTCTTCAAAATATGGGTAGTCATGGCAATGGACTATGGTTTACATCGAGAAATTTCTTTAGTATCCACTCGACCACTTGCACTATTCACTAGCGAACAGATGGTGTCCTGCAAACATCAAGTCTGTGCTTTCTGAGTTGGAGAAGTTGGTAAAACACCAGAGGAAACACAGAACCAACAACTCTTTTAAGAGTTGTTATTTTTGGATTCTTTGGCTATTATTTATACTGTGAAATTTGTAATAATTTAATATTTGTGTGATTTGGCGTGAGACAATAATGAAAATCATAATGAAACATTCCGCCAAGCATCAGCAACAGTGTGCATTGGTGTGTGATACATACCCTACAATATCCTAAAAACGAGAGTCCAGATAGTCATTCGAAGGAACAGCTTCCTCCACAATATTTCTTAGCCCCAACCAACCATTTCATATGTTAGCCTAAGAAGGTCCTAAGAGATGAAGGTTCAATAAGTCCTTAGCAAATTTCTTAAAGGCTGATTCAGAGATTTTGAAATATGATTTTTTGGTCTATTACTTGAAAAAAGTCAAGTGGAAATAAAAACAGGTCACCTAAAATGCTCATTCCAAAGTTTGGGGAGGCAGATAGTGAAAGGAATTTTTAACAGTTGTGATGTTTCTATATGAAGGATTCAATTTGAACTTAGCTATTCAGCTAGGGACAAGCATTATGTATATGCAAAAAGTATGATTTGTCTGAAAATTGAGGGCGCCTCCTCGGAAATCGCTGAGTCATCCTTTTAATTAATAGGGGAAAGAACTCAAGTATGCAGGATTATAGATGACTGTGACTTCAATCCTTATTTTCAACATTGGAATCCCATGCGATGATTTACACCAAGAAATTCCAGATTAATCTAAGTTGTAGGAAATTTGCTGATCGAAGACTAATCCTGCATGCACACTATGCTTCACCTCTGGTACACCATCCGGATGTTGTCGTAATACAGTCCCGGATGCAGAATTATTTTACGTAGTTAACTTGTAATCCATTCAAGCAATTGTCTAATTGCACATTAACTAGGAAAAAATATCGCGTCCCGGATATACCGATGGCGCCTCAGCTGCTTGTGGACTGGTAATGATTTCAAGCAAAGTCTATTTTTCTGACAGGAACTGCATCTAGAACCTGTTACAACATCAAGTTCACAGCCATTGGAAACAAATTGGAGAATCAGATGTATGAGCTTATAATAGGGTGCTCATATCACTTAGAGGCTGCACATGTTGCTTCAAGGGCAGAGAGA
This sequence comes from Ophioderma brevispina, assembly GCA_023653785.1. Classification (NCBI taxonomy): domain Eukaryota; kingdom Metazoa; phylum Echinodermata; class Ophiuroidea; order Amphilepidida; family Ophiodermatidae; genus Ophioderma; species Ophioderma brevispina. Next base: position 10,484 of record JAMKCH010002715.1, read on the forward strand.
AAGGAATTGTTTGTTGGCTACTAGACGAATGATACCATGCATTCTCGGAAGCTTTCGTATGCCTTTTATGCAGGGTCCAAGGAATTTACACACATCCTCCCTCTACTTACAGGGTCAATGAACTTCGGACCATCAAGTTTCGTTCTGAAGATTGATCCAGCCAAACTTCCTTCCTTCCAGAGTGCCTTAGTGCCTTACGTAAAAAGTGCTGAAGCATACATCATAATAGGCCACTGTATCAACTCTAGCACAAGACATTCCATCTTCACACGGCCCATGGATGGCATTGTAACGCTCCAAGTGCAATTTAAATTGAGAATAGGATGTACTGCCACCAGTTGTTTTGAACCCCCGGGGGGGGGGTGGCATTCACATATGAAATTGATTGGGTGTAAACCTCGCGTCTTCCAAACCAGGGGTTAGCGATGACAGGCCCTGAAAAAAAATAAGGTCTTTGGGCGACATACGACAACTGCTTAAAAAAGGGGTTTTCTTTCTGAGTGACGATTTTGCAAATTTTTTCCAAAAATTGGGTCTTTGGTATGGTGAGAATTTGTGGCAAAATCCTAATAAAAAAATATAAAGCTTTGAGTGAAAATTTTCCAAATTTCCCCCCTCCCAAATAGGGTCTTTGTGACAGTGGTATCTTTTCAAAATATGGGGTCGTTGGTGAAATTTTCAATAAGTTTCGTGGGTACAAACGATGCTTAAAAAAAGGGTCTTAAAACAGCCTTACTTACGTGTCCCTCCTTCCAAATGGGAGTGCACCCCCACCCCCAGTCTTGAACCTATGCGACACTGCAGTTGCTTAAGTAGAGGTTCTATTTAAGGCTATGTAAAATATTAAGGATTTAAAGTGAAAACATCAAGTCGAAAATTTGATTTGCTGTAAAACTGACATACCACATGATGAATTGGAGTTTTCTTCAAATATTATCCTTAACCCGGTAATTTGTGTCAAAACAGAGGGCATTTTGGCCGCCATCTTGGTTCAGAGTTACTGCAAAAAAATTGAATCATGTAAGGCCATTGCAGCAACAGCAACTGGAATCAAACATTTTTATTATAGTTTAGGTGATCAAAAACTGTCATAGAGCATTTAATATGGTAATGACACACAATATGCAAAATGGCATGTTTTTGGATCTAAACACCATTCATCTTAGACAACACAATTTCACAGTTAAAATTGATATGACCTGTGCTTTTCACAACACAATGCATATTATATAAGGGCAAATTCCTGAGAAGTCTTTATCCAATGTCTGAAGACCAATTTTGATATATGGGGGAAACTATTTCAGTCTGCATCATCTTTTTGAAAAATTGCAAAAATATGCCTTTTTGGTGCCCCAAAACAGTAGTGTAGATAACAATGGAAACCCACAAAAAGTTTGTATTATCATGTAGATAATTAAATTATCTTCAATATGACACCAAGACAAGGTGATTGGAGGCTCACATAGGACATTACCGTCAAAATACTGTCGTTAGCCAACACGAGCCATTTTTGGCGCCATCTTGGATTTCGAGGCGACCGCAACAAAATAATTAGCACCCTCTGATTATTGTATATTATCATAACAACTACCAAAAAATCAAGGTGTGCTTAGTTTGTAGTGACATGCAAGTACAAAAACTAAGAATGATATTTGGATTTGGCCCTTCGCTTATTATATTTTAATATGAAATATAGTGGCATATAAAATCACTTTTTGTTTTCATTTAAAACATTTCTGTATTAAAAGATTGACTGTCTAATCTATTGAAAAACCTCTACATATGGCAGAAAATATGGATGCAATTGGAAATCTCTCGTTTAAAATGACTGTTGTATATAAGCCGCCTCATTGCAAGAAAAAAAAACTGACTAACATTCTTCTTTGCTGACAATTTTTTACATTATGTTGGCACCGTCACTTATTTTTTACTGGCCTATAACCCGATTAAAATGTTGTGTCAGTGACACCTTAAAATAAAGCTGTCCCAAAAAAAAAACTATACAATCAGATTATTTTTTTAAAAATATTAAGGTTCATATCAACTGGAGTTTTACTGATTCTTTAAGGAGGTTCGCAGCTTTATGAGATTTTTAGTTGGTGTATTTGGAATTCTGGTTCACAAGGAGTTATGCTAAATTAACTCTGAGATCATGATAAACCTGTTGGGCCATTTTCGGCTATCCTGATAGTTGCCAACAAAATCACGTTCAGAGACATTCTTTATTGAAATTAAAATAAAAAGTCGGTAAAGTGCTGCTTCTTGTGATTAACATAATTATAACGTTATAATACGCATTGCTATAAAGACATGTAGCATTGGGAATTCAATTCCAAACCGAACGTCTTGTTTCTCAGCTTTACTCCAGGTTCTGCATAAGTTTGGAACCATAAAACACCCTTGTTGAAAGTAAACGGAGACCTTTGAACACCAACCGTCCTTTTCCTTTATTGCTCTTTGTTGAACACTGCCGTTCTTCAATATATTCCTCCCTGGCATCTTAGAGGTATGGGGAATAGGGGAAGGGTAAATTATTCCTCCACATTAGAAGCGTTGTCCACACAATTTGTCCCGCAACAACTTGTAGGACGTTTTCACTTAGTTTCAATCATCAAGCATCCAATTCCCCAAATTTCCATGCATTACATGATTATTGTCGACCCCTGAGAGTGATTCCTCATTTCACCCCACAACATAATAATTTCTGGTGCTTTCACTGAAAAAATAATATATTGATTAGTTCAATTTCAATGCAGTCAATACCTTTACTCTGAGCTGTACAATATTCTTTTGTTTGAAAAGGGTTTTATCCCACATGAATGCTAACAACGCCTTAACCTTTAGTTTCTTGAACCTTGTTCCCCATGTGAAACTGGCCCAAGTGATATTTTATCCTTTGTGTTCAACTGACAATATCTCTCGCTTAGGGTCCATCAAATTGGATGGAATAAAGCGAGGATGAGCTTGAGGGTCTTGTCTAACAATAAAGTCAAAATATCTGGCCAAAATCACAGTATAATTTTTTTATAATTTTATTTTGATTTGTAGAGTTTTTATGGGACATACTGTAGTAGTCAAAAAAAGAGAGCCAAAAGAGAACTTTTCCCTCCCCCCCCCCACCTTACTCAGTAAGTTTACTGCTTGCAACTTAGCTCCTTGTCATGCTTTGTATGAATGAAGAAAATTAGTTCTTAATACACTACCATTAATACTTTTTTCTTTTGAAATCCCGGGTAGTTGGGTGTGGTGAAAAACATGTGTTTCCGAGGATGGGCCTTGAAACACACACATAACATATTTACTGGGCTAGATCAGATGATTATAACATTATGTAACTTCCTGGATTTAATTCTCTCATATCACAATTCATGTAAGTGACCATATTTAGTTAATTGGTGATAGGCCTCGCAGTTGAAAATGTAGTGAAGTCGGTAAATGTGAAAGATTTTTCTAACGGATAGACACTACGTTCTTCATTGTTCACACTTTCCAGAAACAGCAGCATCATAAACGTGAAACTACGTAAGCCTATCCCAAGTTAAACAGGATATTGTTATATGATCATGTTGCAGTTTTGCCTATGATATATCTAGATCAATTTACTTACTAATCTTTATAACTTGTGGATTAATTTGCACTGGGTTGTCCAAATTCTGGAAAACATTCCTCTCTTTGCAAACGAACTGGCACAAATAGGCCGTCCAACCTCGATATTCCCTTACTTTTTGGCGCACACTTAACTTTCGCATATTGGTTTCCTTGCACTGTTTTTGCTAAAAACATATGACCTTGCCCCCCCCCCATCAAGTAATGCATTGTCACACCCCCCATTAACTCCAATGCCATTTCGAGACACTACCTTCAAAGGTCGACAACCGTGCAAGCATACATTCTATTAAAACAAAATCTTAATATGGTTACGAAACTACTTCCGTACTCGTGGACCTTTTCCCTCCCCCCCCAAAATGTGGACCGTTTCCAAAACAATAGAGGGGGTGAAATTTGGGCAACAGTGGACCTTTTTTGCCCAATATTGCCCTTTTTTTGACCAAAAAAATCTAAAACCCCTATTTTTCCTAGCTCGCTTCGCTCGCACACATCTTTTTGTGGACCTTTTTTGAATTTGGAGATTTGGGTGGTTACATCGCACCCCCGCACCCCCCCCCCTGGCTACGCCCTGGTGTAATCCTTCAGCACAAGTTGCTTTCATTACTAGGCAGAGCACAGAATATTACAGCTCGACACATGGCGAAACGTTGTCTTTATGGAAGAGCCCGCTATAACTATGCTTGCCATCAAGATGTCAGACAAGGTGTTTCGCGATTTACGTGGTGAGGAACCGATAAGATGACTGTATTCAGGAATCGACTCAAGGTGGTGGCAGCCTATTGATGTTATGCGGCCGGTGTTCATTATGGAGTAAAAACGTCCATGGTGGTTCGCCAGATGGGAAACATGAACGCTGGTCGAGTATCTGGAACATTCTGGAAAACTACTGGAGTTCAGATCCATGGCCCGCTGCTCCCCTGATAGAACCCTATCGAGCATGCCTGCCTTTGGATGCCGTAGGCCGAGCCATCAATGACAGGAAAGCCTCCTCAAACTCCTCTACAGGATTTAGCTCAGGTTCCTGATCGCTGATGGGACGCTCACCCATTGACTTAAAATTAAGTAACAACCTTGTGGACAGTAGCCGTGACGTCTTGACGCACTGATTCAATAGCCATGGGTTGCCATACTCGATATCGATATTAGTGACTGATTTACATTTAAAATCAGTACTATTGAACATTCAGTGCATGGAATCAACCATACATGTGTTATCTTTAAGCAGACTGATGTGAAAAAATGTTTCCACCATCTTAAATCTGCTGTCAAATATCCCTTTTCCGTTTCAGGCTAAGTACACCGTTCGTAAAAGGGTTAATTGTGGGGAAAGTTCATGGTGATATGTTCGGAGAGACTGTCAATCAAGTAGTGTGCCGATAAGACCCCCTAATATCATAAATAACTCACACTGTAAGAATCATTCCCTACAAAGTGGTAAAAATATTGTATTCCAACTTAAAATGATCCAAGAGATTAAAATAGTTATTCAATCATAAAACAAGGGGTAAAAGTTCTCCAATTCAAATAATCCGCCCAAATATCATATAACACTTACCCACTAAAATCTAACTTAGAATCCCACAATATTCATGTTATTTAACATCCTTTCCCTCTCTCTCTCTTGAAGTGAGTATAGAGGCCTATGAGTATATTAATATCAACTTCTCAGCTTAATTTCTTGCCCAAGGGGCAAGTGTTGATCAATTCAAAATGGCCTTTAAAATACCTATTGTATAGGTCTAAACAGGATTTAAAAAACAAGTAACTCATACCCTATTTTTAGAATACTATTTAAGCACATGTGTTTCAAACAAATTTTTAGGACCTATATTTTGAACGGATTGCGTCAGTTAAAGCGGCACTGTCACTTTTTCAGAAATCTGAAATTTCTTTCTTTCTATTTCTTCACTTTGCTCGCAAATAATAGCCTAGGCTCATTGGAAGAACAGAGATATATTTTACACATAAAAATACAATACCCAAAAACAGATAGGGACATTAATAGTCTCTATTATAAAATTAATAGAGTAATAAGAGGCTAGAGACATCGAAGGGTATTTGTAGGCTAACGTTTAAGTTTGCATTAACTTTAATCAACAAATAACTTTAATCAACAAATGTGTCTATTCATGAATATCATACCCTCGTACTCATTGATTTTAAAACCATAAAGGTCACAGACCGGTCAAAACAGTGTGCTTGTTTAAGAATCACTCTAGCGTGGTGTTTTTGCTTGTTTACACGCCATTTCCTCCCCTCCGCGTCGTCTGCTTAATTAATATCGCCGGCGACATTAAAATAAAAATACATCGTTCTGTTTACCCATAAGGCGCGTTATAATTGGGCTTAATAATTTCAGGTGACGGCTATGTCATATAAAAGCTTTACACCCTGCAAAAATATCAATTTTGAAAAATCTAGAGGCGGCACTATTTTTCAAATGTGCCAAGTGTCCTCTTAACAGCTGTTAACCTTCTCGCTTTTAGTGCAAAGGATTAAAAATTACAAAAGGCCACCAAAATACAACATTTTCATTGAAAAGTCAAAAGTGAAGTTTTACTTGCATACTAAGTTTTCCTGCACCAGAAAAGTACTAAAGCTCATTTAATGTGCATGCAGCTCATTTTATTATGAGATTCTTTACTACCTGATTTCATTTCTAGTATTGAATACGTACAAGAGAAACTAGGCTTATAACCCATGCTTTATGTATCAAAGTAAAAAATTGTAACTAGAATGCCTGGATCTTGTTGCCTAAATAAAGTTGTCTTTCTTTTCGAAATGCTTACAATGCATTTAATAAAGCCTAATAGCATTTCTCCCATTATCAGATTACCATTATTCAAGAAAAAAGAAAGAAATTGTGTGGGTCCCTCAATGCTATGTTATCCCTTTCGGATTTACTTTTGAGAACGTAAACATGCTAAAACCCGAGTTTACAAACAAAAGTTCAAAATGAGACTACAATACTTATGTTCTAACCTTCTGATTGAACACCAATGATTATGATAGCTTTTTAAGTGCTGACAGCCTACACCACCACTGTAAAACTACTAGTATCTTTTATCTTTACACCTCAAGAGATAACGTCTGTATTATATTTCACATATTTCCTTAATTTTTAACAATATCAACAATATCGTTGTATCTCAAGATTACTTTACTTTTCAAAAATTTCAAGTAATTTTGAGTACATTCCAATCATTCAAGTTTCATGTATTTGGAATAATCATTTCTCTCTTCTTTCTTCGTTTTTCGTGCGCGTGCAGTGGACTATTTTTTTTTTTAAATCTGTAATTGAAAAGTAGAACATTGGAAAAACATTTTTTTTTCATTATATTCCGTACGTCTCTGGCTGAAATTACTATCAACCTGACAATCACAGCAAAAAGGGAGGGCCAGTACTGTTTGTTATATTTATGACACTCATTACCCCGTAACACAATGCAATATCAAATCCTATTCGTTTTCTTCGATGTCCAACCACCTTTCTAAACTACTTTAAAGGAACCGTTCAAGTACAAGTAGGGTGAGAATGTGGATTGATAGCGCACAGCTTGAAGATGCCAGAATCCCTAGCACTGTCACATAAATACCATGAACATACCCATGCATGGCAAATTGTGTATGAAATGCCAGTTAATAGGACTGTCAATGCAGCTTTACAATCCAAGAGCTTTGAGAATGACCAGAAACTCGTATTGTTTTATTTATTTATTTATTTATTTACTTATTAATTTTTTATAATTTTATTATTTTTATAGTTTTTCTTTTCTTTCTTTTGTGTGTGTGTGTATTTATGTATTGTATTGCTTATTGCCCCCTTTTCCCAATTACATTGCAACAGCAATTTATCCTAGAAACCACAAGCTCTCACCCAGGTTATGAGAGTCCACAATAATATTGAACGGTCGTGCGGCGTGCGGGGGCCTCGTCCTTTTGTTTTTCTTTTTTTCTTCTTCTTTTTCTTTCTTCTTGCCTTTTTCCTTTCTTCCCCCTTTTTCCTCTTTCTTCATTGCCCTCCTCTTTGTTTACCTTATTTACCTTATTTTATCCTTTATCCAAATCGCAGTGCAACGCCCAGTGTGTGAAAGTGCCACACGGTGTGTTGTTGAGGGTGTGGGGTGTTGTGGGTGAGTGAGATGGGTGAGACATAGGGCCCACCCTTGCACATCATAGTCCCCGCCTTTCCCCGCACACCTGTCTTTGCGCCGTGCCATTTGGAAGATCGGATGGCCTATACGCATCTTATAGTACATTGCATTCAATACATTACCGTGATTCATGGCGGAAACTTGATAGGTAAAGCACAATCATTCATAATGGAAGGTCGATTCCAGCAGCCGTTGAATTATTATCGGAGATTTCAGATATTAATTATTCTAAATACAAAATTCCTTCTTTTGCGACACCTAAAGAGTTTTGAGCTCTACCATTCACATTGGGGGCGCTCTTCAAAAATACGTGCTGTTATTGCTTTAAAGGTGCAACGAGAGATTTCACATAATAGGTGTCCCTAAAAATGTTAAAATTCTGATTTTCGCACCGATGTAAAGTTTTCTATATAGATACCCCCATCTGAAACGATTAAGCTGAGAATTGGAGCAAATAGGAATTCAGCTTATATTTTATATTGAAATATAGGGCATATAAAATCACTTTTTGTTTTCACTTTTAAAACATTTCTGTATTAAAAGATTGACTGTCTAATCTATATGAAACCTCTACATATGGCAGAAAATATGGATGCATTGAAATATCTCGTTTAAAATGACTGTTGTATATAAGCCGCCTCACGGCAAGAAAAAAAAAACTGATAACAAATTCTTCTTTGCTGACAATTTACTTATTGTTGGGCACCGGCACTTAATTTTTACTGGCCTATACCAGATTATAAAATTTGTATCAGTGACACTCTTAAAATAGGTAGTCAAAGGTGCAATCAAACATCAACCCTTAATCAGTAAAGTTTACTGCTTGCAACTTATCTCCCTTGTCATGCTTGTATGAATGAAGAAAATTATTTCTTAAATACACTGCCAATTAATACTTTTTCTTTTTGAAATACACCGGGTAGTTGGGTGTGGTGAAAAACATGTTTTTCCGAGGATGGCCTTGAAACACACATATAACATTTTTACTGGGCTATATCAGATGATTATAACATAAACACCATTATGTAACTTCTGGATTTTATTCTCTCTATAATCAACAATTCATGTAAGTGAACATATTTATATTAGATTGGTGATAGGCCTCGCAGTTGAAAATGTAGTGAAGTCGGTAAATGTGAACGATTTTCTAACTGATACACTACGTTATTCATTGTTCACACTTTCCAGAAACAGCAGCATCATAAACGTGAAACTACGTAAGCCTATCCCAAGTTAAAAGGATATTGTTATATTGATCATGTTGCATTTTGCCTATGATATATCTAGATCAATTTACTTACTAATCTTTATGAACTTGTGGATTAATATGGCACTGGGTTGTCCAGAATTCTGGAAAAACATTCCCTCTCTTTGCAAACGAACTGGCACAAATAAGGCGTCATAACCTCGATATCCCTTACTTTTTGGCGCACAATTAAACTTATAAACTCGCATATTGGTTCCTTGCACGGTTTCGCTAAAAACATATGACCTTGCATCAAGTTAATGCATTGTTATACACCCCCCCCCCATTAACTCCAATGCCATTTCGAGACACTACCTGCAAATGGCGAACCGTGCAAAGAGTAAATTCTATGAAAAAAATCTTAAGATGGTTACGAAACTACTTATAGTACTAGTGGACCTTTTCCCCCAAAATGTGGACCGTTTCACAATAGAGGGGGTGTAAATTTGGCAAAAGTGGACCTTTCATGGATCTCCAAAAGTGGAGATTTGGGTGGGTACATCGCACCCCCCGCACCCCCCCCCCCCCCCCCTGGCTACGGCCCTGGTGTAACCCTTCAGCACAGAGTTGCTCGACTTTGCAGGACTAGGGAGCACAGAACATTACAGCTCGGACACTGGCGAAACGTTGTCTTTATGGAAGAGAACCGCTACATCCTTGGTCATCAAGATGTAAGACAAAGGGTTCGTCGATTACGTGGTGAGGAACCTATGAGATGACTGTATTCAGGAATTGACTCAAGGTGGTGGCAGCCTAGTGATGTTATGGGCCGGTGTTCATTATGAAGGTAAAAACGTCACTGGTGGTGCCAGATGACCATGAACGCCGTCGTGTATCTGGACATTCTGGAAAACTACTGGAGCAGATACCATGGCCCGCTTGCTCCCCTGATAGAACCCTATCGAACATGCCTGGGATGCCTTAGGCCGAGTCATCAATGACAGGGACAATCCTCCTCAAAACTCTACAGGATTTAGCTCAGGTTCTGATCGATGAGTGGGACGCTCAGCCCATTGACATTATAAAGTAACAACCTTGTGGACAGTATGCCGTGACGTCTTGACGCACTGATTCATGCCATGGGTTGCCATACTCGATATTAGTGACTGATTGACATTTAAAACAGTACCATTGAACATTTCAGTGCATGGAATCAACCATACATGTGTTATCTGTAAAGCAGACTGATGTGAAAAAATGTTTCCAAAATCCTTAAATCTGCTGTTCAAATATCCCTTTTCCTTTCAGGCTAAGGACACAGTGCGTAAAGGGTTAATTGTGGGCAAAGTTCATGGTGATATGTTCGGAAGAGACTGATCAATCAAGTAGTGTGCCGATATACACCCTAGATATCATAAATAACTCACACTGTAAGAATCATTCCATAAAAAGTGGTAAAAATATTGTATTCCAACTTTATGAGCAAGAGTATTAAAATAGTTATTCATCATAAAATCAAGGGGTAAAAGTGAACCAAATTCAAATAGCCGCCAAAATATCATATAACACTTACCAACTTAAATATAAACTTAGAATCCCACAATAATTCAGTGTTATTAATAACATACTTTCCCTCTCTCTCTTGAAGGTGAGTATATAGGCCTAGTGAGTATATTAATATCAACTTCTCAGCTTAATTTCTGGCCCAAGGGGCAAGTGTTGATCAAATTCAAAATGGCCTTTAAAATACCTATTGTATAGGTCTAAACCAGGATTTAAAAAACAAGTAACTTAGCACAGGTGTTTCAAACAAATTTAGACCTATATTTTGAACGGATTGCGTCAGTTAAAGCGGCACTGGCACATTTTCAGAAATATGAAATTTCTTCACTTTGCTCGCAAATGATAGTCTAGGCCATTGGAAGAACAGAGATATATTTTACACATAAAAATAACATACCCAAAAACAGATAGGGACATTAATAGTCTCTATTAATAAGAGTAATAAGAGGCTAAAGACATCCAGGGAATTTGTAGGCTAACTTTTAAGTTTGCATTAACTTTAATCAACAAATAACTTTAATCAACAAATGTGTCTATTACATGAATATCATACACTCGTACTCATTGATATTAAAACCATAAAGGTCACAGACCGGTCAAACAAGCTGCATGCTGGTTTAAGAATCAACTCTAGCGTGTGTTTTCTTGTTTTAAACGCCATTTCCGCGTCGTCTGCTTAATTAATATCGCCGGCGACATTAAATATAAAATCGTTCTGTTTACCCATAAGCACGTTGATTTGGGCTTAATAATTTCAGGTGACGGCTAATGTATATAAAAGTTTTACACCCATGCAAAAATATCAATTTTGAAAAATCTAGAGGGCGCACTATTTTTCAAATGTGCCAGTGTCTCTTTAACAGCTGTTAACCTTCTCGCTTTGAGTGCAAAGGGATTAAAAATTACAAAATGGCCACCAAAATACAACATTTAGCATTGAAAGTCAAAAGGTGACGTTTTAACTTGCATATTAGTTGTCTGCACCAGAAAGTACTAAAGCTCATTTTATGCATGCAGCTCATTTTATGAGATTCTTTACTACTACATGATTTGCATTTCTAGTAATTGAATACGTACAAGAGAAACATAGGCTTATAACCCATGCTTTTATGTATGCAAAGTAAAAATTGTAGACTAGAATGCCTGGATCTGGTTGCCTAAATAAGTTGTCTTTCTTTCGAAATGCTTACAATGCATTTAATAAAAAGCCTAATAGCATTTCTCCCATTATCAGAATTATCATTATTCCATAGAAAAAGAAGGAAATTGTGTGGGCCATCAAATGCTAGTTATCCTTTCGGATTTACTTTTGAGAACTAAACATGCTAAACCCGAGTTTACAACATAAGTTCCAAAATGAGACTACATACATTATGTTCTAACCTTCTGATTAAACAAAATGATTATGATATCTTTTAAGTGCTGACAGCCTGACACCACCACTGTAAAACTACTAGTATCTTTTATCTTTAAACCTCGAAGAGATAACGTCTGTATTTATTATTTTCATCATATTTCCTTAAATTTTTACAATATCAACAATATAGTTGTATATTCAAGTATTACTTCAAAATTTCAAGTAAATTTTGAGTACATTCCAATCATTCAAGTTTCATGTATTTGGAATAATCATTTCTTCGTTTTTCGTGCGCGTGCAGTTGGACTATTTTTTTTAAAATCTGTAATTGAAATAGTAGAACATTGGAAAAACATTTTTTTTTCATTATATTCCGTACGTCTCTGGAGGAAAATTACTAGCAACTTGACAATCACGGCAAAAAGGGAGGGAGCAGTACTTGTGTTGTTAGATTTATGAGCACTTACCCCGTAAACACAATGCAATATCAAATCCTATTCGGTTTTTTTTTTCGATGTTCCAACCACCTTTTCTAAACTTACTTTAAAGGAACCGTTCAAGTACAAGTACTGGTGAGAATGTGGATTGATAGCGCACCAGCTGAAGATTGCCAGAATCACCTAGACATGTTCACATAAAATACCATGAAACATACCCATGCATGGCAAATTGTGTATGAAATGCCAGTTAATTAGGACTGTCAATGCAGCTTACAATCCAAGAGCTTTGAGAATGAACAGAAATAGTATTGTTTATTTATTTACTTATTAATTTTTTTTTAATTTTATTATTTTTATAGTTATTTTCGTTTTTTTTCTTTTGTGTGTGTGTGTATTTATGTATTTATTTGCCCCTTTTTCCAATTACATTGCAAACAGCAATTTATCCTAGTAAACCACAGCTCATCACCCAGGTTATGAGAGTGCCACAATATGGGTAGTGAGGAGGCGGGGGACTAGTATTTGTTTTGATTTTTTTTATTATTATTATTTATTTATTCTTGCATTTTATTTGATTATCCATTTTTTCCTATTTATTTAATTGAACTCCTATTTGTTTACCTTATTTACAGTATTTTATCCTTTATCCAAATCGCAGTGCAACGCCCAGTGTGTGAAAGTGCCACAATGGTGGTGTGTTGAGGGTGTGGGGGTGTTGTGGGTGAGTGAGAGGGGTGGACATAGGGACCCCAACCTTGCACAACATATCCGCCTGTCCCGCACACCCTGTCTTTGCGCCCGTGCCATTTGTGAAGATCTGTGATGGCCTTCGCACGTATAGTAGCATTGCATTCATACATTACCGTGATTCATGGCGGTAAACTTGAGAGGTAAAGCACAATCAGTTCAAATACTTAACTTAAATTGTTGTTCCTCGTCGTTGATCTTGGCCCTCTAATATCACACCGGAATCCTTGGATCTCTGGCTCTCTCTCTCTCTCTCTCGTTATATGGGCGGCTTGCACGGCAGGTAAAAAGGTTATCTTGGCCAGACCTGCCTCCAGAACAACCAAAGCCTGCATAGAATCAAAAGAACAACCTGAAGGAAATAACGGAAGAGGTTCAGGTGAACAGGTGCATGTATTGCATTCCTCTCATGCTTGGTTGATCTGGAGGACAAACAAAAAGTCCCATTAACCATAATTTTTTTTTTAGCTTGTGCAAGGGCCCCCCTATAGATTTAAAGTAGAATGTGGTCTGAAAATGATTTTTTTGGCTGTTTTTTTGTCCAAATATTACGCAAAACACACATCAATAAGACAGGTGAATAGCTGTGAATGGATTTCGGGGAAAGAAAACCGCCCTCTGACGGCCAACGAGCGCCAGAACAAAGCCAAGGAAAAACAAAAAATTCCCTACATTCGTCCAAAAAGAATTAGAATTTAATTCTTATCTAATTCCTGTTATTATTATATTATTATGGTGTACTTTAACTCGCAAGATATTATTTACTTTGGTATTGTTTATTACCTGCATTTCAGATTAATCAATACTTAAGCATTTGGGCCTTTTCAGCCCAAATTTAATTTTACACCTTTTCATGGAAGGAACCTCGTGTTTACTGAATTTCACCATGCCTCCTTCATTTTGTGGGTTGTTGTTGCTCTCCAAAAGGCGGATATTTTTTTTTTTTTTTTTGGTTGAGGGACGGCAAACATATTTGAGTTTATCATCGCTGCCCTCCAGGCCTAGTACTCTTCTAGACAACCGTATAGCGACCCGGAGGATGTAAAGTGGGTACACGTGTGTGCCGTCCTACCAACGAAGAACGAATGACGTGCTCGGCGTGGAGATAGCTTGATTTGGCGAAAATCATATATTTATTATTATTATTATTATTTTATATTACGACACATTTAATATAGCGCTCTACAAAGAAACACAGCGCTTTAAACAAAGAGATGCAAACTTCCCTTATACAACATAAAACACAAAATACGCAAAGCCAAAAAGCACCAAAGCAACTTACAACTGAACTGATATAAGTGTGTCTTAAGATTACGGTTGAAAACAAAGGCATTCAGACAACAGATTCCCTTAGATCAACGGGAACCTTTCCATATTGAGGAGCCCGCACAACAAAGAACGAGTCCGCCGGCCTTCGTTTCGACCGTGGACCCAAAAGCCGGTGGTATCGTTAGAAGAGCGGATCCTGGGTCTGTTTTCACATTCACAAATGGAGCTCATTATAAAATGGAATGAAGGTTCTGAAGATATTGATGAGCCTTGCAATGAATACATTTGAAAATAAGAACAGAAAATTTTGTACAAAATCCTTTGTTTAACAGGGAGCCAATGAGCATGTCCTCAGACAGGTGGACCGGTCCCCGTCCCACATGCAAAAACCAAACGAGCGGCCTTATTTTGGAGGCGTTGGAGGCGTTTAGATCGACTTTTGGCGCAAACCAATCATAAGGGAATCTGCGTAATCAACCTGGATAGGACCATCCCCTGCCGGCATGGTGGCATGCTTTCCTGAGTGGTAAAGCGACGAATACGCCAGAGATTACGAATGTGGAAATTGACTGTTTGGCAAAGATAATTAACAGGATATAAGACATATGTAAATGCTATCAAGGATAACGCCCAGGTTCCTGACCGAACATGAAGGTTGTATGGCTAATTCACCAATTTTCAACACAATATGGATAAAGGATGTTAAAACACGAGGATTAGCAACAACGAAAACGCAGTGTGTTTGATTTAGTTGAAGGTGGTAATTACAGATATCCAATTACTGATCGTGAAATGCACCTGGACAGTTTTTAATAATTACGCTGACCAATATCCCTTCCAACCTTAGGATCGAATTCGGCGTATAATGGAAATCGTCAGCGTATTCATGGCAAGAGATGTCGTTATTCCGAATGATTTCAGAGAAAACAGGGGTGGGTGGTATACATAATAAAGCCGTGGGGTCCAATTATTGAACCTTGAGGTAATGAATATGTCAAGACCTTTAAGAAGAAAAATTCAGTATCACAACTACTCTAGTATCTATATATATATGTAATTTGCAAAACACCTTGTCAATGATACAGGGTTTATGGTCTTGTATGCCTTTTACTTCAAAGCATCTCAGTGCCTTTATCCGGGCTTTACTTTGTGCCTATTACGAACTACCAATGGTTTATCTTGCCTTTAATATGATATTAATGCGTGCCGGCAGGTGGCCAGTAATGCGTCAAATAAATGATACACCTTAAATAATCAACGAGTAATCCAGCATTTAAACTGATTAAAGTTTAATCGGTAAGGCATTGATTGATGTATAACACTTTATCACACCCAGTATATTCACATTGTGCTTAAAGGGAATGTGATTTGAGTGTATCACCTGGGGGCGAGCTATAAGAGATTACTTTCAGAGAGACACCTGCGATTTCCAATGTTGCGAACGAGGCTGAGAAACAAATTTTGAGATGTTTTCAGATTTTACATTGTGGGACATACTGCTCGAATATAACAATAAACAATCGCTAATTTGACCATAAATATGAATAGGTTTTTCATGTTACTCCTCTTTTGATAACGGATTATGCATATTAATGACTTAATACATGTTGATTTGAACAAGGACTTGGTGGCCAGGATGGTGGCCCTATACCTCAACATGTCTATGGGCTCAGCGAGGGCGGCAAGATATCTTTCAATTCTAGCAAAATCACTGACTTGAATATGTCCGGGACAGCTTTGTACTCTGACAGCTCATCGACAGTTAGGAGGTCAAACGCAGAGGTTAGTGAGGTGACGCTAGACTGTTAGTTTAGTTAGATGCGAAGGGTTGGTTTCTTAGAAATTGGTGTTTCTCTTTAAATGGTTCAGTTTGATGTGAATTATTGACGAGGGTTTTCAGGTAGACAGTTCCATTCGGGTATTGTACTCCAGCCTGTGTGCGAGTTCACATTGGTGTGTTAACACCAAGTGGGGTCTATGTCTTGTTCTTACAGAGGCAGAACATTTTTGTAACATGCGGGTGTTGTGCATTAGAGCCATATATAGTTGATATTAAACGTCTTTCTTTTTAAAAAAAAAAAAATTATCACATATTAAATTAAATAACTAATATAACTCTCGGAACGAATTACGATCTTACCATTAGTCAGGCCCCCGCCAGCTCTGGTTTTCAAACAGGTTAAAAACACAACTGTAATAAATTTTGTTGTATTTTTGGTTATTTATGTATCATTGTCATTATTTTATATGCTCTTTTCGTGAAAGCGCAAGTGATCACTTCATGGAATTGCGCTAAATATGGCCACTCGTTATTATTATTAAATAAAAAATATAATTATGTATTGTGAAGTCTAATCGAAAATTGAAAAAGTTAATTAATAATTATATATGCTTACCTGCCAATATGAAGAAATCTCACTCTCAAAATGGATTAATTCCCCAAAAATCAAGTTTTAAAAATATTGTGTCATTGATACTCTTGAAAATAGGCAAAGATTGCAATCAACCTAGTAGCGTTTACTGATCTGACTACTTTAAAGCCAGCTCTGGTATGAATGAAGAAAATATTTGCGTAAATATTTTAAAATATACTGAACTTAAAGGGGATTCGTGACCAACAGCCTCCGTCCCCCCGACTTACCTAAAAAAAAGTTGTGAGGATTTTTATAGATTGAACAGTCGGGCTAAGTATAGTATGCTGTGCCCAATTATGACGTGCAAATTCGTCGTCTCTGCAAGAAAATTCGACTGTGACGTGGTCTATTGGAGCTTGTAATATGAACATTGCTCATAACACCAAAACGCAAGATTAGAATCAACTGAAATTTTGGGAATAAGCTTTTCTCAAGGATATCTAGCGAAACATGAATAAAACAGAAAGGCCAGAATCACGAAATGCACCTTTAATAATTTTTCTTTTTTAAAAACACTGAGTTGTAGGGTGTGGTGGAAAACATGTTTTTCCGAGGATGACCATGAATAGGTATAGGAATAATTGTTTTGTGAAAATTTCAAATCAATCGGATGATATCTCACCTAAGCCGTTTGGCTAATTAAAGCAATATTAGCACATTTTTTTTGAAGAGCGCCCCCAATTTTCAAAAAAATTGAGATTTTTACACGGTTGCATTGGTAACTGGCTAGTAAACCATACCTGTGAATAGTTAAGCTCGAAAATGTCTGTGTCTCACAAACGAAGGAATTTAGTAATTAGAATAATTATTATCGGGATCCCCGATAATAATTCAACGGCTGCTGGAAACGGCCTTCCAATGTGAAATAGCCTGGAAATAGCGCCATGTACGTGTCTACGCTCATCCATTAGTTGTTTTATTGGTTCAGGAAAATCAAGTTAGAGGTTATTTTCTCGAGGTGGTACTATTTCATCATTGACGGACATGAACGTAGCATTTCCAGCTCTGCCGTTAAGTCCAATCTGGGATCCAAATTCTAATTACAAAATCGCTTAATTTATGATAAATAGGCATTTTTTAGCATTCTCGTTCGCAGGTATAGTTTCCTAGACAATCACCAACGTACAGCGGTCCGGTAAGTACGTATATGCTGTTTCTAAAATTGAAAAAAAAAGTTGGCGTAAATTGAAACCAGCGTTTGAAAATTCTCAAGACTGGAATAATACCGAACGCAATGGGTGGGAAAAAGGGATGCGGTCCCGTTAGCGATTGCGTGTTCACTTTTCCGTGTTTGCCGAGCACCGAAGTACCAACAAAACTGTTCAATATTCCCTCGCTACGAATACATATTCACAACAAACTAATAAACGGACCTTCTGATGCTAAAACTTCCATAGAACCCCCTTCGTTTTCCGGAGATGCCATGCACGCTATGACGGACTGATACCGTTTAATCTCTCGCGCAGTTACTAATTTAGATAATATCCTTTCGCGGTCTGTGACACACACCACACACTTTCCGGACCGCCTTATCACCAACGTAATCTGTGCCAACAATAAGCAAATTTTTGAAAATTGGGGGCGCTCTTCAAAATTTGCCATTATTGCTTTAATTTCCCTATACCCACTTCCGCAAGGATCGTTCTCGGACCCCTATTAATTCGCGTCTACATTCGCCTCTGGAGATCTTGTTCGCCAGTTCGGTCTTGAGATACACATATATGCTGATGACACCAGTCTACTTTTCTATTTGGTCCAACTTCACAAAAGGTATTGATCTAGCTGTTTCTAAAATTGATGATTGTGTAACGAAATCCAGTCATGGATTGTCACAGAACTTGGCCTTAAATTAAATGCGGCCAAGAACTGAAGCTTCTGGTTTTTGGTTTTTAGAAACTGCAAATTATCCAAGTTCCATCTGCCCTCTATTAGTGTTGCTGGTATGAACATTCCCTGTTCAAAATAATCCTGTGAGAAATCTCGGCGTGATGTTTGTAATCCGGGTTTGGACAACTGAGTGCTCAGGTGGCTAACATCATCAAGACCACCAACTATACATCTTCATGAAAACATATCAGCCAAAGCACGTAAAATGCTTACAACTGACGCTTCCAAAATCGCAGTTCACACTCTTGTCACCTCACGTTTTGACTACTGCAACAGCCTCTTATCTGAAATTAATAAGTTCCTCATGCTTTCACGCCTTCAAACTGTCCAAAGGACCTGCCGCGATAAATTATTACCAGTGCAAGAGTAAATAGTACTGACCATCACTCCTAAATTGATTTCTCTCCACTGGCTGCCCATTGAATCACTGAATGAATTCAAGTTCTTTCAAAGTTCTGCTGTTAGGTCACAAAGCCCCACCACAATCAGGCTCCAAGTGACATTTCTCAGATGCCTCCACGTTAAAACCAACCGCCGTCGGTTGGTTAAGATCATCCTTCATCTTTCATCTCAAATGATCACACAGAACTCGTCGCTCAACTTTCGCTGACAGATCTTTCTCATGCGTTGTCCTAAGCAGTGGTGGAACTTATTACCATCTCACATCAAAGATGCAGCAACAGGTGACCACGTTCAGAAAGAAACTGCTTCTTAAATCTCATCTGTTTCAAGAAGCGTACTCTCATTGTTGATGGTGTTTATGTTGTACTGTCTTGCAGCGCCTAAGAGCAAACTGTTTGATGAATTGGGGCGATATACAAATCTAAGGGGATTGATGATTGATTGATGATTGATTGATTGATACAACGTGTGTTTACCAAGATTTGTGGAAAGTATTTTGAATTTAACTTGCTTTAGTCTCTCGCAGTGTCGCAATTTACATAAATTTAATATAGCTGGACATTGTACTATCCAAATTTTGATTATTAATTGTTGAGACAAAAACGAGTAAACACTCAGTACAGTTTGCATGTGAGAATGACTTTTTCATGTTGTAAACGAATTAAATGACATGTATCATGAAACATTCTTGAAGCAAATGAGAGAAGTGCAATTGTTTTCAGTGCAAATGAACAAATATTATCTTTGTCACAGCAGAAAGAAAAAAAATCAGTATTGGTTGTTGGGTCATTTTTGTGATTTAGGGTATTTATCGCCTTAAGGATTACCAGCTCAAATTTGTATTTAACCAGTTCAGATTTTATAACTAGCAGATTTGCAAATTTGATTATGTGTGTCTCACACATCAATCCACCAACTTCTCAAGAGTTGAGTATTGTTGCCCAACGAGCCTCTTCTCCAGGTTTATCCATTTTAATCATGACAAATGTCATTAGCCTGGTCTAATTTGATTGTCATGCAATATGTAGTTCTGGATTAAGCATGCTACTAATTAGGACCATGAGAGTATTCCAGCAACTAGAAAACTGATTTTGAATGCATCTTCGAAATCACTTGCACATTGGAGTCATGGAGTAAGGATGGATTTAAGCCATCTCTCAAAAAAATGTAATTTTTGCGATGCGTCAAATATGTAGCTTAGTTGATTTCAGTAATAAGTTTAATGACTACAATTTAAAATTTACTCGTGAAGCAAGCCTGTCACGTATTTTTTGAAAATTAGGCCTAACAGGGTGAACCAATAAAAACTTACCCAAAATTAAAGCGATATTTTCACTTTTTTTTTTTTAATTTGATATCTTGGTATTTTATTTTATCATAAAGATGAGTAATTGCGCACTGCCTGAAAAAAAATGTTAATTTTGGGTGAGGGGTTCTCAAGATATTGGGTCCAATGAACAATAAGTCAGCAAAACAGACTTGTCCACGGGAATCATTCAGTCTTAGGCATGGAAATCCCCAAAGCCCAAATCGAACAGATCGCGTCCTACCCCCTGACTGACACAAGACAGAAAAACTGAGTGGTATTTGGCACAACTGCAGGCCCTTGTCCATGGGTATTCATGATGGAATGATAAGTACAAATAAATTGTTTTGGCAACCGGGCTTTTCAAATCTGAAATCATAGCAAACTTTCATTTCATTTCATTTCACTTTATTAAGGTCATAACAAAGGATAAAAACACAAGAAAGTACACAAACATGTACACTTATTTCCATTGTGGTCCTTGAGCCTATACAGTGAAGAGAAGTATAAAATAGTTAAAAATTATATTATATAATAATACATAGTATTATTGCACATCACACTGCTTAAATATGTACACAACAAAAATATAAATACCAAAATTGCAAAAATACCACCCCAAATTGCAAAAATTGGTATGGCTCGACCCATTACTCCCGTGGACTGCCAGTGTTATGTCATCGCATTATTAATCTTATGGTCCAGTGCTTAATTTAGGAGTTTTTCACCTGAGTGTGCTTCTATATTGTTCAAGTATCTCTGCATGTCCCAGTGTTTGCGTTACTGATATCTATACATTCAATCACAGCTTATATAGCAACATGAAGTAGATCTGGAAATGAAAAGTGGTTTATATATCTATATATATAATATATATATATCTATATATATCTATATATATATATATAATATATATATATATATATGCGAAAGAAATTGATAACAAATCGGGCCGTTCTTTTATCAAAAATTATATATTATATATCCCAGTATCACTCCGTGAGCCTCTTACCTACATTATGATTTCATAATGTATTGCTCAAATAGATACAATGAAATCTAAAGCAGAAAAGATTTACGACTTCACATAATTCCCACGTATCCTACAGGAGGAACATGATTCCTGTTGCTTTCAATGTAATCAATATTCTACACGTTCTTAAACCAGACTTGAATGTGTCTATGTTATTCTGTCTCTGGGTTTTTATCGGACACTCCGTATTTTGTGTGAATGCTCCGGGATAAAATAACTACTTGGCCTCATTTGTCCTAAAACTACAAGGTCAAATATTTCCCCATTTTGAAATACTATCTCTCAATAGTCCACCCACTTTTGATTACTATTGTTATGTCTAGAGCCCTTATATAAAAGATGACACCGATCAGATGAAAATCGCTATATTTTGCCTTGAAGATGGTTTGCCCGTTACTGGAAAGTGTCAACTACATACGTCGAGCAGGAATTGGCGGGCGTTTGCTCAGCTCTGTCTAAAAACACAAAATGTTACCGCCAGTGTAAAAGCTTGAGGTGTTTTCATAATAGCTTTGTAGAATGATATTGAATAATTTAATCTCATTAGCGAGTATATATTAAAGTATACTCAGTGATCTAAACAACGAAGAACCGCTTATGATTAATAATAATAACATTTATAACAAGAAAATGCATTTATATGGCGCTCTACAGAGAACACCGCGTCTTACAACAACTACTTTTAAAATATGAAATTAATATACAACATAATAAGGAACCACTTACAAATCCATCAAATTTTAAACACAGGACATTAATTATGTTTTTTTAAGGAGCCTCTCTAATATTAACAGGAATCTTGTTCCACAGCCTAGGACCAACGGTCTCCAAATCTACACCGTGTACATCAGAACGAGACCGTAGGCTTGTACCATCAGAATTACTGTCAACACATTTATAGCCTACTTAGACTATCAGTAAGGTGGAGCCAGTCCGTGAAGAGACAACACATAAAGAAGGATAGTATATGAACAGGCAACAATGACAGAGTGATCAAAAGTTTTAGACGAGACTCTGTATGGTTGAAAGTCTCGGGCACACAAGCTTGAAGATGGAAATGGCAGTACGACTTTTTTATGATAGATTTAGTCTCATTAGGACTAACCACTATTTTTGGGAGGGGTGTGCAAAATTTGTTTCCGTGCCTTTTGGAAAATCAATCTGGATACATGTCCAAATCACTTTCTAAAACCCTTAAGTATTTCCGATAGAGGACAATCGGTACCCGGTGTTTAAGCACGAGAAAGTGATTTTATCATTACATGCCCACAAAAATTCAATGTGGCGCCTCCAAAAGTCAAATATGCTCTCGGAATCATTAAAATGAATCTTAAAGTGACAGGAGGAGATTTTTTAGGATTACAAATTTCTCTCTAAATTTCAATGGATCGGTTGTAGGACCACATAACGAGAACTTTTCGAAGGTTTACTGGATAAACAGGTGCAAAAAGAAAACCGCAACTTGTTTTGAAACTTGCCTGCTACCGTAATCGTTACAACCATAGAAAACCTTGCTTTGACTTGCTGTCGTGCACGACAGAAACTACTAAATGATCATGTATTACATAAAGACGGCGATTCGGATTATTCATTTCAGGTGTGTTTTTAATTTTTTATTTTTTTTACGTTTTTCTTTTTTTATTTAAAAAAAGGGGTTCGACAAAAATTGGGGCGCTTCTTTCTGGAATCTCCCTCTGTCTCTTTAACACCTCCAATTTACCTATTTACGCTACTTGAATACATCCTGAACACACCCAAAACGTGTTCTGTGTTCAAAGCTGTTACAATTGATCATACTCTGCAAGGTGTCACTTTAACACCTCTAAATGCATTTCCAACGCATCAGAACACGTCAAGTGTTTTGCACATTTTGCAGTTTAGAGGCCTGATTCCAGTGTCTATATGCATGCTTTATGCTTTACACTTATGAGATACATGTATTTGATCACTAGAAACCCTTAACATGTTTAACTGGCATTTCTCTGTAATGGACATTTCAAAATTCAAGATGGCAGCCAATACAGCCGCCTTTAAAAATAGTAAAAACCTACATTATATGTGTATTATATGTAGTTACATCAACTAATTATTATTATTAAGGTGTAAATTAAGGTATGGGATAAGTATTTGTCCATTTGACATTCTTATCTGGAATTTCTGTTTCTTTAACATGCAGAAATGTTTATGGTGGGCCAATGTGGCTGCCTTTTTACCTTCTTCAAAACCTATGAATTACGATACATCTGTATTGTATTTAGTTAAAACACCCAAAATGAATATTAAAGTTTAAATTAATTATGAGCTGTATGTCTTTGAACATTAATAATTCGTATCTGGTATATTTGTTTTGACAACATGCTTAAAATTCAAAATGACGGCCAATATAATTATTATGAATATATGACAATTTGTAGGTTTTTAAAAAGCTTAAAAGGCAGTCATATTGACTGCCATCTTCATCGGTAAACTTGTTAACACACTTGAAATGTCAGATATGAGTTCCTACTGGGTATAGCGCGCAGAATTATGCCTCTATTACAAATACTTGATGAGTTATGGTCAATTGAATGATTTCAGGGCATATTGGGTTTTAGGGTGGCCATATTGGATTTGATCGTAATGTTGTGATCAAACCACGTCAATAACCCGTCCAAAAGATTCCTCGTGCTTTAAAACCTGATCTATTGCATAAAATTATGGCCATTTGTGATAGCGGCCATATTGGATTTCTAGAAAATGCACTGCACGAAATTTTGCACACCCTCCAGAAATTATTAGCTTAGGTCATCATTGACAAAAATCGATCAATAGAAAAAGTCTGTACTCCATTTCCACCTGTGCCCACAATTCCTCCTGACTATAATAGTATATGGGGATTGGGGAAATCTATTTGATGTTTTGGGTTAGTTTTTTCATATACAATTTTGACACCGATGTTTCTTTTAAATATGTGTTCTTGGATGTTTGTACAGGGGTAAACAATAAAAGTGTTAAATTGTTTTCAAATATATACCAATCTGTTCGGCTGATCATAAGGTTTCTTAAAAGGTATAATTTGTCATATCTACGACCTATTGTTTGAGCACAGTTCAAGGTCATCTTCAGAATGGTCCGATTTTGTTGAAACTGGTTTTAAATCGTTCATTGGGTCATACTTAATAAGAAAATGTATATAGATTCTGTGTTTCAGCTTTAAAGGTAAGACTGATACAGATATGGCTGGTGATCTCCCATAGACCCTGTGGACCCCGGCCATATTTGCCATTATTGATCATCATCAAAACGTCATAGATAATGAAATCTCTCGTTGCACCTTTAAAACAAAATTGACTGAGCCCGTTCGGATGGACAGGATGGAATCAAACATACTTCCAATAACTGAATAAGCGAAAGGGTATCCTCCTACATGTATTACCCCGGTTTGTGGTGTTTTAATTGCAAACCAAGGATATCCATTCACGAGTTGACAACGGTCGTCTTACTCCAGTACCCTCTACTTTTCACTATCAGTATTACTCAGAGCATTGTAGACACTTGGTATGTCGATAAATCACTCGATTCTTGTCACTTGACCATCTTGACCGCTCTACCCAAGCCTGAAAACATCAGGTGTGATAACATGAAAGGCGAGCATTCTTTATAGGTGTAAATTATGCAAAAGAAGATGACAATACAAACAACGCAGTTATGAGAGTGGTAATCATTATGTTTGATGAAGTTTTTTACCTGGGTTTTTGTTGTTCCGCAATGTCCGTGTTTAGGCCCAGGCTTTTAAGACAGAGGGGATATCGCCGTGTCTAGTGTCTAAGCTGTATGACATATGTATGCCATACATATGTATGGTTTAGTGCTCTCATATGAAAAGTCCGGCCAAACTTTGACAATAATTTTTGGGTGAAAAGACTTTTTGATCGAGACATTTCAGGTCAAGGGTCAAATAATTCTATATATTAAAAAATCTATCAAATGCTTTGTTTCTGTAAAATCAAAGCGGCACTGGCACATTTTCACAAAATATGAAATTCCTTCAAATTGCTCACACATGATATTCTAGGTCATCGGAATAAAACAGACATATTACACATAAAATAACATACCCAAACAGATAAGGGCCGAAGACATCCAGGTAATTTGTAGGCTAACTTTTAAGTTTGTCGTTACTTTAAACAACAAATGTGTTTATTACATGAATATCATAGACGCGTACTCATTGATATTAAAACCACAAAGCTCACAGACCGGTTAGACAGCTGGATGCTGTGGGGATCAACTATGCCGTGTGTTTTCCTAATTTAGAACGCCATTGCCGTCGTCTGCTGATTAATGACTCCGGGTCATTTTATTATAAAATCGTTCTGTTTACCCATAAAGGCGCGGATTTGGGCTTTATTACTTCAGGTTAGGGCTAGTATATAAAAGCTTTACAACCATACAAAAATATCTATTTTGAAAAATGTTGAGGGCGCACTATTTTTTCAAATGTGCCAGTGTCTCTTTAAGTGCTTGACCACCAGACTTGCTCGCAAGATGGTCTCGCGTTCGCTGATTAAAGGTTTTGTTTTACTTAATACTCCATTAGGTGTATGTCCCTGTATGCCAGGGGAGTTTGCAAGTGTTCACCTGCAGTATTTTTGTTTCGTGCAATCCCTAACTGGCTATGATAGAGTCGGCCACCACGGCAACAGAACTTCATTTGCTATTTATGGGAGGTACTACGATTTAACAACATATCAACTGTTATAGTTATATAAGATGATCAAGACGTTGATACTAAACACTAGTAAATTTAATATGATATATTATTATTTTCATATTTAATTTTACCTTATTTGCATTTTAAAATAATTGATTTTAAATTGCCGGCAAAGACTGTTCTCCTTTAGGAACTAAGGTATCTTTAACGGATACATCTGCTAACCATTTATTGAGATTTGGCTCATTGTAATATTCTTGTCGAATAGATGTAATATTGTATGCATCCAAGAATGTGTTTTACCCATATACTATTTTGAAACTACTTGATTAAAGGTGTACTGTTCAACCATCGATCCACCTGCGTCGTTCGCCCTATCAAATTTGTGGTTTATGTATCGTTAGAAACCTTGTATTTTGCGAGTCAATTAACAAATATTTTCAATTTTACATGATTTGTTTTCATTACATGAAATCGAGCAAAAATATGGTTTAAGGTTACGTATGATGACTATTTTAATACTGTCTGCAGTTTGTTAGATTACGGTCTTTCGCGAAATAAAGAAACTTATGTGTTGAAATCGTATTGATGTCTTTAAACGCTTTGCTGATAAAACAATACCTCTAGAAGCCTGGTTTGTGGCGACAGTGGGGGCGACTGGAGCAGAATATTTGCCTGATTCACGACTACACAATAATGAACGCAATAACTTCAGGGAGATACAGGCGTACTGCACAATTAAATATTGACAATCCAATTTGTTTTGGAGAAGATATTTTTGATACTACAATTTAGAAGGTTTTACGCTAGAAATCAATTCAAATTGAATGAGATGGAAGAGTAATTTCATTCAAACTGAGGGAGGTTAACGTAAAATTACTGGATGAGAAATTAAGCCGCTTTTATGTATCGTTTGTCTCGCCTCGTCATTACCTGGCTCGAACATGATCAGGCAGCTTAATTAAGCACATAACATAGAGTTCAGAAATCTGATAATAGTTAAATCAAGTACAGGGCGTCCCAAAATCTTTAAGTTTATATACCTTCCATAAAAAATACGTCAGTTAACTAACAGATACAAAATTAAAAGTCTTATATTTGTTATATATATTGGTCAATATGCGGTATCTTTCTATTTGTACGCACGAACCATCCTCCACTCAAAATTAAACCCTGAATGTAATTGATGTTATGGTTCGGTGATTTTTGCAAATTAAACATCAGTGTTTTACAACTTCAACTAATATTTCTTTGAGAGTGAAACCAATCACATTGGACATTTTCCCGAACCTTAGACTAACAACATGGATCCGTAGCAGTTCCACTACCGTGTGCTTAGAAATGTGGTGCTATTAGTTATCCCCTGTTATGTTTCATTCAATAGGAAAATATCAATGTTTATGGTGCCATACCACATGAAGGCCGCGGCCGTCATGTGGTATGGCACCAAAACCATTGATATTTTTCGTATTGCATAAGAACAAACAGGGGGTTAACGAATTTTATCATTCAGTAGCAAATGACTTTCTACATATTATTAAAACCACTGAACACTGAATTTTAATTTTGCAGTTATTTAAATGCTAGGCCCTAGCCTAATGCTCAACTTTTACCCCTGCCTTTCTACTTAGTTCTATGGAGGCGAGAGGCCAGGCGATACGCTTGCAGTGCACGCACCGTATCCGCAATGGCGCTTAAACAATACATAACATAGACAGATTTATTTATCCACAATCTACTCGTATAAACATAATTGCATATCAATATGATATCATAATATTTTGTATACATGAATTATAATGGAAGTGGAAGAGTACTGGAAAGTAAGCCGTATAAAGGCCTGTCAAGTCCCAGAATCTGTTTCTATTAATTTGTAGTTAAAATGAGTGACTTTTTATAATTAAATTTAAACGCAATGATATTTTTTGAGTTTTTAACATTTGCTGGAATGTTTATTCCTTGTTCAACCCCAAGGTAAGAATATAATATTTACCACTAAATCCGAATTTAATAATTAGGTTTGAAAATGTGTTGCATTCTTGTAAATAAGTGTGAATTTTTTTAGCATTTGTTACAAAACATGTTTTGTCAATGTGGAGGACAACTGGTTGTTGCCATGTATTTGTACATGAATGATTACGCAATATGATGTATCACAAATCCATTTTTTT
Source organism: Ophioderma brevispina (assembly GCA_023653785.1). Lineage (NCBI taxonomy): Eukaryota > Metazoa > Echinodermata > Ophiuroidea > Amphilepidida > Ophiodermatidae > Ophioderma > Ophioderma brevispina. The sequence continues at coordinate 38,715 of JAMKCH010002715.1, forward strand.
AGTTGGTTTATTTAACAAAAAGGATTAGATGCACTTCTGTAATCACTGTTGCTCACTGCCTCCGAGTGCAGCGCGTTTGTCAGTATGTGCAGTTTTTCCATGTCATTGTTGCATGCACGTGCCCATGCAGTGATACCATATGTGATATTTGAGGAGAAACTGTTTATAGGCTAAGAAGTGCGTTTTAGGGTAGAAATGCTTTACTTATATAAAATTCCAATACTGCTTGAACATTTCTTTCCTACTCATCAATGTTGATTTTTTCCAGGTTTAATTTGGTCGATAACGATTCCTAAATTTAAAGCATTAACTTGAATTTTATTTTGGTGTTATCGATGGAGATATTCAAAAAGTTATTTAATTTTGTTTTATTGTGAGTGCCAAAAGCAATATTTATTTTTTTTTTAAAAGATTGGAGCAGTGAAAGTTTTTTGCCCCTTTGAACCCTGTTTTTAGTTTACTATAACCATTATTCGTTTATTGTTTAGTTTTGATTAATATCATGATGTGATGTAACCTGCACTAGTATCATGCATACATATCAAAACAATCATGAGCAGAACGTGGAATATCATTAACAAAATAATAAACCCAGGGTCCAAATAGAGCCTTGTGGCATCATGGCCTCCGTCGTCGCAAGCGACTATGGATAAAGCGCCCGCATTGAGTTAGCGCGATGCCCAGGGCAGATTTGCTATTGAGATCCGTATGTTGCCCAGGCACATGAATCCCCCTCTCTCACGCTGAAGACAAATCCGAAGGAACGTCGAGAAACGATACAGTTTGGTGCCAGCAGCGTCGCAGGAGTTGCCGAACTTGTGCTGAGTAGAGCAATTCCTTCGCCTACTGGACTCCAACTCCGGCTTTTATCCTCAGGGTTGTCTCCCCAAGCTTTTCCTGCAATCATGAGTCTACAAGGCAGCAGATACTCATGAAGTCTGAACACATAACCGTTGAACCTGTGGTTTCTTTCTTCTTCTTTCCGCCTTTAATGCTGGTATGTTCAGCAGCATGTAGGATATTTAATGGCCTAATCACAAGCCTAACCTATAGGGATTTAAAGGAAAGTTGTACCGCATTTGGTCCAGTTGCCAAACAAACCGGAGTATGGCGATACACCTGTCCACCAACAACCGACCATTTTGTGAGTATGTCCACGCAGGTCAATGTATTGTTGGTATCAGGGACTCTGAACATTCCAGGGCACAACAGGTGCCTTTGACCCTACCTAACTGATGTTAATCCACTGAAACCTAGGCAACTGGAATACTGAGAAGAAATAAGAACTAGAAAAGGAGGAAAGAGCTTATGTGAGGTAGAGGTCGCTCAATTCCTCACTCTGGAACAACTCGATCCAGCCCACCCATTATGTGGCATCACCATTATCATATGTTTAGTTTAAGATTTGTGACTATTGTTATCACAATGCATTCTGTTTGTGAGGTAATGTTGGAACCAATCCAAGACAATCTCTGAAGCCATAGTGATGCATTTTAGCTAAGAGGACATCATGATTTATAGTGTCAAATGCCTTGGAAATTCCAAAACTACGCCCCAGCAGTTGTTTTGATTATTATTGGAAGCTTGAGTAATTTTGTGCACAAGCTTTGTGATGGCCATACTTGTAGAGTGTTTGGGACGAATACCCAATTAGTTTCAAACATTATTTTTTGTTTGTCAATAAATGAATGCATCTGTTAAAAACTAAGACGCTCGAAAATTTTAGAAAATCAGGTAGAACAGAAATTGGCCTATAGTTTAGTAACTAAACTGGGATTACGCTCCGGCCGTCTCTCTTTATGGAAACTGAGCCCGCGCGCGTGATACTGAAAAAGCGCTGTTGGATACGAGATAATTACTCAGGAGAAGCCCGCCGAGTAATACGAAAATATCTCAAAGGGCTTTCAACCAATGAAATTACAGTATCATGTCTACTGAATGATAAAAAAGTGATATTTACGGTTTAAACTATGCATAAATCTTTATGAAAAACATTGTTTTGGACCATTGTAATCAAATAATAATAATAAAAAAAGTAAAAAAAAACTCTATGATTAATTTTAATTTATAATGTTATTATATTAATTAACTCATGTTAAATTTAATCATATAATGATGAAATTGAGGAGCAACGGAAAAATATTGAAACTTTGCAATTGTGGGTGCAATAAACATGACTTATTGATTGGACCTAGTTCTAAAATGGGCACTAGATTGTGACACTTCCTGAAGATCATTGTCAGAATATGGTCGCAGTTAGAGAGGACAATAGCGCACAGTGTCATATCTTCTCCGTTCTAAGCGAATGGCTGATAGAGGCTTCTTGTTCACCTATAGGAAAGCCAAGATTGCCACACTGTTGATGAACAAGAGGACTTTGGGTAATTGCTATGTCAAAACACTTCGGCACCAGGATGTGGCAGATGTGGACTTCTTAAAAATATTCAGCGAACTGAGAAGATTGTGAAATTTCGACTTGTATTTCGCTGTTTGGTTTGCCCATAAGGGAGGAAATTTGGCTTTTATGTGGACACATTCTGTTGCAAGTGATTTCTCTTTGCCAGTTGACAAAGAGATTTCAGCGAGTGTAGACTCTCAAACAGAGGTGGAGAAACTTTGCAAACATTTGATTTTAAAAATGTTATTATATTTTATACCATTCGGAAAAAGTTGCTAGAATTGTCAGAGATGGCTCAAAATTTGGGAAACCTTTGAGAAAAACAAAGGTTAACATTAAAATTCAGAGGAAAAATTTCTGCTGTACCAGTGACATTCACTTTAATGCAATGAGTACCGTATGGACCAACGTTAACCATCAAGCTGCAGTTATAGCTTAGTTATACTTCCAGTGTTTCTCCAAGTCTACGAGTTTACAAGTTAATAGGCCGCGGTTTAGCGAAAAAAGGATTTTGCGATTTCGCGAAACTAGTTGAACTGTACCAGCAAGAATGGTTTCGCCAAGATTTATATGTGGACCTGATGCTACAGAGACTGGTGCCACACCCAACAAGAACTTTGAGAACTTTATTTATTAGATGGTGTGTGTTTAATTTGCATTTTTCAGTCTGTACAGAATATCGTAACTAATTTTGTGCCTTGTGTTATTGTGTATATGGATGTGAATTTAATGTATTATTCAAAATCATGACTTTTGAAGTTACATCTTGGTCAAGTCATCTTCTTAAAAATGTCCTTGTGAATTTTGGTTTATGAACCACGGGAGGTTTACTTTTCTTTCTGACCTTGAGTACGTCTCGTAACAAATAAGAATAATAATCGCATTATAAAGCGCCAATCTTCTATCAACCTATTCCGAGTGCGCTGTACACAGGTTATACAAACAATAACTCAACATTAACATTGAACCTTAAGATATCAAAAACATACAAAGTAATGGATCTTGAAGCAAAAACTTACATTAGAGAGTCAAATAACAATATGAAATTCAATAATTAAACATTATAGGCAGATTGAACAAATATGTTTAAGACATGTTTTAAATTCATTAACCTGAAATACATACAAAAAGAATGTTATAAGGAATGAGTTCCATAATTTCGGCGGTTGCACACGAAGAAAAAGCTCTAACAACAAATGAAGGAATACGGTTCTAGGTACTGACAAGAGACGTTTATCTGACGATCTGGAGAGTCCGTGTTGGCAGTATGGCGTAAGATGATCATTAATGTAAGATGGTCCAAGTCCATTTAGTGCTCTTCCCTGTAGCACAGCAGATTCTTGAATTGGGTCCGTTGTCGAATGGGTAGCCATGAAGTTGCATAATAGTTGGAGTTTTGTGATCATATTTGCGAGTTTTTTTGAGAGAACAGCGAGCGGCTGCATTTTGTTGTCGCGAAGTTTGTGCAAAAGGTGTTAGAATTCCATACAAAGAGCATTTCCATTGTCACTTCGGGAGGTGAAAAATTGCATGAACAAACAAGAATTGAGGCATGTCGTCAGACAAAATTTTTCTGATTGAGCTGATGATACAATTTGAAAATAAGCGGACTGACAAATTTTCTTCACTTGTCAGCCATTGAACATGTTTTCATCAAGCATACCCCTAAATTGCGAGCAGAATGTGTAGACTGAATCTTAGTGTTGGCAATTTGAATATGATTATCCTCGCTTTTAGCATGCAAATGTTTAGTTGTGAACATGACCAGTTCGTTTTTGTCCATCATTTTAGTCTTAAGTTTTGTTAGCAGTCAATCCAGGGTCTGCAACACAAACACATTCAATTTTTGACCGCACACTGCATTCATCGTCAGGGGAATTTCATATCATTACAAATAGAGTTCGTGTCATCTCATATAAGTGCACATTAAGGCCCATTTTTACGAGCAATATCAGCAATAGGGCGTGAATATATATAAAAGCAGTGGCCCAAGCACTGATCCCTGAGAACTCCAAACAGTAGCATTGAAGGTGAAGATAAAGTTCCATTAATATTACAGATTGCTTTCTGTTGCTAAGTTATGAGCAAATCCATCGAGAGCACGACCTTTGCCACCAATAGACTCCAGCGGACATTTAAAATTCCATGGTCTATGGTGTCAAAGGCTGCAGACAGATCAAACAGCACTAGAAACACACCATATTTTGTTATCAAGATCACATAAGTATCATTTTGCACCTCTTACTATGCGTTTCAGTTCCATGGGTATTTTGTGTAGGCAGATTAAACGTCAATAATTCTTCGTAACAGGTATCGATCAGGCGAGAAGCGACAACCACTTTTTCAAATGATTTTTGAACCAAACTTGAGATATAAACTGGCGATAATTTTTGAAATTATTTGCATCCAGTTGTGGCTTCGTGAGTAGGGGCGAGAGATTGAAGATGTTGGTGATAGTTGGCAGAAGGGTATCCAAATGAAATCTTGCGCATCCAAGTAGGCAGTGGATCTTAGGGTCACATTATTTAGAGGAGATGATGAATATCAGTTTTTGAATTTCATCCTGATCATGTGTAAACTTGCATAAAAGATAGTCACAAATTTGATTGTTAGACTCATCAGGTGAATGGTAAAACGTGTTCATATCAGAGTTATATATCCAAGGCTTCACTTCACACGAATGTGAATAATTTTAGAATAAAGATGTTTGAAGGAGTTGCAAGTCTTCTACAATTGTCAGAAGAAAGGGTCGTTTAGGTTTCTCTTTTGAGTAGCGAAGCTTCCACTACCTTAAACAACTCTTTTGATCTTTGTTACCGTCTTGGATTTTCTGCTGATAGTGTAAGCGTTTAGCATCTGCCAACATCTGAGTGAAAGAAAGACGCTTGTTGTTTAAATAGCGTCTCTGTCCAATTTCATTCTTGTTGTTGCTCCTCCATCGCCGTTTCAAGTCGTTTTGCGCTTTCTTTTGCTTCGGCAATTTCATCACTATACCAAGGTTAGTTTGACGCAGTGGTGAAAATTGGATGCATAGAAGGGGCATGCTTGTTGAGAGTGTTCCTCAGTGTAGTATCAACGCCAGGGCCAGTCATGTCAGATCATATCATGAGTATTTAGTAAATCTGACATTTCTTTCCCATTTTAAAATATGTTGTTAATAGTATTTTCAATTTGCGGGTGGAAATGAGCTGTTTTGGATGTGTGGGTTTACGAGGGTTTTAATTTGCGTGATAGCACCATGGTTGGACCAACAAGGATGGCACATGGCCGAGTTGATTAGGTTATCGCAGGAGGTCGATGTTATTACGAATCCAAGTTGGTTCCATTTATGGTGCGTATGGTCATGGATAAATTGTGACATATTTAAGATTTCCACGAATTTCTTTCAATTGATTTGCATCAGGATCATCAGATACATCCAAATTGAATTAAAATCTCCACAATAATTAATTTACATGAAGAATCATAATAAGATAATAATCTGATAATTCATACAAAGAACAAATGCGTGGATTTACTTATTCTCTTCACTATACTGTTGCACGATATATAACAACCAGTTTTACAAGGTTGAAAGTTTACCTTTAACAATCAAATCACAGCATATAGCTTTAAAATGGTGTCCATTCTTCGTCTAATTCAAGGTTTCCCAACCTGGTGGTCGCGACCCCCCCTCCTTTTGGGTCGCGGACCTTAGAAGGGGTTGCGAGTTAATAGGGGGGTGGGGGGGTTATCCCGCTGCTGAATGGGGAAAATTTTTTTTCCACTGGCACAAAAGTGCGATATTGTCACAGCCATATGCGGTACAGTCTTATCTTTGAATACTTTTGACTAAAATCCGACTCGTCGGTTCCGACGATACGACTGATCAAAGTATCGGAGGCGACAAAAAACTTGGCAAAAAGCATTTTGGTCATATCCTTCATGGTATTAATTAATTCCACCCAGTGATTATTAACAATATTTTTCAAAACTTACATTTTAGGCTGTGAGTTGTGTTTCTTGTTAAGTTTTGTATTAAATCATTAAATAAAATGATATATATGAAATATGCTCACTTTAACATCCTGCTAGACATTTCTTAGTATTTCGTTATTTCCCCTCACCCTGCTATATTTACAAATTATTTTAAAAATTCCTACAAGTAATTAATGCATCGTTTTCAATTTTCAACCAAAACTTTGATTAAAAATTATGATAATTATCTACTTCACATAAAAATACAAAATAATATTACATCTTCGTGAGGAACTAAAAGCGAGCGCACCTCACGTAGCACAAACTTAAGGCCTATATCTCATTCGCAAAAAACACAAATAGAGCAATTTTCAAACAAACTAACATACAAAAACGAAAATGGTATGGAATGAAATTTGGCACAGATGTTAAGAAACTACTCTCTAGATAACACCAAATGTCTCCGCGATTTTTAATTTCTCCTTCCTTCGTTTTTAAGTTATTCAGTTAAAAGTCTTATTGGCTGGGCTCCTTTGTTGCATGGCAACAATTCAAATTCCAGAATAGGGTTTCCCCTCGAATGTCTCAGCGACTATTCTCCTCCGCCCCAACCCATTATGTACATCAACGGGTGGTTTTAGTTACGTTTTTCACAAATTTATCCAAGTCACAGGCCTAGTATTGTTGCCATTGCCACAAAGGTGAAAATTAATACTGATTTTGAAAAGCTCAGGTCAAGGCCTACCTGATGTGATATGGTATTCTCTGTGACTTTTGGGAGAAATAGCTAAATCCTCCTCGAATTTTCCAGAAATAGTCGGGATAACCCTCCCTAATTCAAATGAAAATGAAATTACGTGTCCAAAAGGCAGGAACAGAATTGGGGAATAATACTTAAGTGCTTGTTCGCTTAGTGCATTGTGTTTTCTCTCCTTGATATGAGAGCCTGGCACTTGCCATCACCCCATCAAGTACCGTTGGAAACAAACTTTCGGTTTTTGATGGTACAGATGCAATAATTCATGTTGCAAGCCCCTATTCAATCCTGTGCTAATATTGATGGTTACACACTAAAACGGGCGGTTTTTTGTTTGATATCTTGGGATGAAAAATGGATTTGATGGCTTCAAATTTCAGACTAGATGAAAAATGCCAGCCTTTTCATCGATATCCAAATCGATACTACTTCCGGGTAAATCAGGGGGTCCCAAAGACGATCGGACCACGCACCTTACTATAAATATAACTAATATGTCAGCAAACCAAACTGATGTTATTGCAGAGTTTGATTAAAATCAAAGTTGATTTGCTTAAATAAAAATGTCACTTACATTAGGACTTTTCAAAGACTAAAATTTGAACTTGATAATGAAATTAGTCACTTCAATCAGCATATTGATTTTGCAGTGTTTTTAAAATGCATTGAATTTTGTTTTGATTTCAAATTCCGCGCGCGTGCGCCAAAGCAGTATCAATTGTTCACAGCCACAATGAACACGATTGTAATGAATTAGTGTTATTATTTTTTGCACCCAAAAAATCGTGGCGCACTTGTTTTAGAATGGAGAGCACCATGCCCTTAGAATGCCACCACCGAAATTTATAAGGATTGCCCTTGCTTCTCGTCATCAGGTAGATTCAGAGCTTTCGTAGATATAGTCGACCTTGTTGCAAGCCCCTTCCCCTGCTTGAAATTGGCTGCCCCTGACGTACCTCTCCATCAACACCCTCAGTTTTTCCTTGACTGGTCAAATTTCTTTTTGAGAATATATTCTTTTAACTGGGGGTCGCGGCAAGCTTACGTGTCAAGAACTGGGGTCTCGGGCCAAAAGGTTGGGGAAAACCATGGTTTTAATTGTACATTATAACAAACATACTACATACAATGTCTATGACATTTTTGTTATTTATTAGGATGCAAAATTTGGCCTGGCTGTAATTTGGCCTATGGGAGTTAGAAGCAAAAAGTCTGAAGTCACTATTGACTCTCACACTCTCAGATCCAGCATACATTTTAGATTGTATCCTGAACAATTTCAGACAAGTTTTAACAAAATCGGACCATTTTTTGTAAATTTTACACCCCGGGGGCGACCCTTGACCTGTTAGCATCCCTTGTAACAAAACTCAGTCATAAATATGGAAAACTATACTTTTTTAAAGCTTAGCAATACCTGAATAAACGGTACAATATTGCAACACGATGTCACAACTTAAAATGTTTTACCCCTGTACGAACTTTCTCCCCTTATGTCTCCACTTTCCATTGTAGATATTTTCTTAGATTTTTAGATGTTCTTCTAGATTCTTAAGATGTTATTCCTGCATCAAATACTACTAAAAGTCAGTAAATCAACCCCTTTGTTGTAATTAATTTGGGGTCAAACCTAAATTCAAAGGTATATATGTTTAAGAAAAAGTGATGCTAGTTAATACTTATGTTAAGTGTAAATTTAATCAGCATGTAATGACTGATAGGTCTATCGTATCGCTGAAATTCCGTATGTAATTTCGTCTGCCTTAACGTCAACTAAGTTGGCCGTCCAAGATTAGCGGATTATGTTCCAAACATCCCAACCACACATGGCAGTTAAATTTTTTTATTATTAACAGACTATTATGTAAGACCTGAATTCTTCAGTTTCCAAAAGCCGTTCACACCCTCACCGAAATATGCGAGAAATCTCACTTAATTTGAAACCGATTATAGTAGAACATGATTTCTGTGTCCTGTGACCATGTTTTAAGGGTCCAGGAATACAATACGATTACTTACAACCGATAAGAACATTTTGGTTGTGGGCGGTCACGTTGAATTTCAAAATGGTCGCCAAAACACTCGCTTTGGAACATATTCCGGTTTCTGAGACTATTATAGGCATATTCAATAACCATTTTGATAACCACATTGGATCATTTGGTTATAACACAAACCGCCAGATCTTAAATTTTAAAATGTCCCCAAAGTAATCGTTTTCCAAATAAGTAGGGCGAAACACATAGAAGTGTAGTATCCACAGACTCCTGCAAAAATAGGATATAGGGGAAATTGGAGTCTGATATATGTCTTTTACCTATCACGCCCATAGGAACTATATCTTCACAATTTTTGTTTTTGTTTTTCTAATCAAGGTCAAAATTTCAAGATTGTGGTCACAATGACCGCCTTCAAAAATCTATCAATTTTTTAGGTTCATCATCCCTGAAATTAATTCACTTATAAATTACATCTGATCTATACGTTTTCTTTGGGCCCTTAAAATAAACGTCATATCTGGCAAATCGCATTTGTTAGTATCTCACATTTTAAGATGGGGCAATATGGCCATCGCCAAAGGATCTTTAAAAAAAAACCTCAAAATTTTGAGATTTTGTTTATAAATGAAATGAATAAGCATTATAAATCCGTGTTTAAAGTGTATACTGACCCTTCAATGCACGGTTTTATTTTTTGAAGGTAGAGCCCTCGAACTAGCAATAGATGAGGATGTTACATAACATGCATTCACGTCCTTGCATGGTCAAGTGTGATTTTGTAGAGAGAATCAAATGTTTTTATGTAATAACTCACTTCATAATTTGGGTCAGTTCGAGGTTCTCCAGGCAAATGGCCAAACAGTACAAAGAGCGAATTCATTGGCCTATATATACCTTTGACCATTCATCCATGGCATTTTTGGTTTGTTAATATGCTCACAATTCGGTGGTGACATGTTTACTTTGACATGTTTAATTTGACATGTTTACTTCCTAAACACTTGGCACCAAATGTATACACACCTAATGTCAAATCCTTAAACATGTTTAGATTTTAAACATGTTTAGATATAAGGTGTTTAGATATTAAACAGACATTTCAAAATGTTTAGAAACGTGGTGCAAAAAAAGTGTTTAGAAAAGTGTTAATTTCTAAGCGCTGTTTTTGCAGTGTACCGACCCATTTTTTATTTTCAGAATTTTGTTATCTTTGCCCATTAAAAACATATGCATGCTTAGGTTTACTTTCTGCCAAAATGGAAATTTCTGAACAATTTAAAAAGATACAGGGCTCTACAACCTTTCAGGCCATGTGGCTTTGTGAATATATTTACGTTTACTTCCAAGTCTATACCTAAGAAAATAAATAAATTATATTTCTATGGTGTTAAAACGACACACAACTATAATGCTTGGAATGACCCATTAGAAAATATTTTACGTTAGCACGTGCGGTCTAGTGGAAAAGTGCAGGACTCATGATCAAATCGTGAGTTTCGAGCCCTACTGTAGTTAACGTGTTTGTGTCCTTGGGTACGATACTTAATCTCACTTGCCTCGTCCACCCAAGCGAAATCTGGGGAGCTGTTATGGGGAATATTACAATCTAAGTGCTGATAGGATTGTCTGCTTGGCCAGCTGCCGGCCTAGATGAAGCAAGATGATTATGACGATTTTCCGATGGCATCTAAATAGGCAACATCGCTTGTCTACTGTGAAAAAAGGCGCTAATATAAAATCTCATTATAATTTAATATTTATTATTATTAATAAACCAGATTGCTCTTATTTCAGAACATCGTGAATAATTATTAATATTGTACTTTAGCAAATTCGGATTTGTAAATGAAGTAATGGATATTGATTTTTAGCGCTTTCCATTTTAATCACGGCATTCAGGTAAAAAAACTAACCTATTACTGAGCTGATAATTTCAATCAATACTGCGTTGTATAACTTTTCACACTCTCCGAATGCGATTGCACTGTGTGACTGAGTCACGTTTAAGTTAGTCCTTTTTCGAATTCACGAGTGTTGCAGAACGCGTGCAGAACTACGGTGTCCCTAGTTTTCAGAAAGTCAGCCTGTTTAAGTATGCTAATTTTTTGTTAATATTGATCATAAGCGGTTCTTTTGTTTAGATCACTTGAAGTATACTTTTAAATATATACATCGATAATGTAGAGATATTCAATTCTTTCTACAAAGCTATTGTGAAAACAGCCTCAGCTTTACACTGCGAACTACACATTTAACTGAAACAGTCAAAACTATTATTTCACTATTCTCATATGCGAAAATTTTGTCATAAGCATATTTACCCAAAGAGGTGCCTAATAAACTGTAGTTTTCATTTTACTTCACTTTCAAAGAAAAATACTATCGTCAACGAACTTGATCAATTTATAAATATTTGTTCCCATCGCAATTTTTATTCTGATTTCGATCAACACTGCAGTCCCGGTTTACAGTTTTGTGTTTAGATAGACGCTGAGCAAACGCCCGCCAATTCCTGCTCGACGTATGTAGTTGACACTTTCCAGGAACGGGCAAACCATCTTCAGGGCAAAATATAGCGATTTTCATCTGATCGGTGTCATCTTTTATATAAGGGCTCTAGACATAACAACAGTAATCAAAAGTGGGTGGACTATTGAGAGATGTAATTTCAAAATGGGGAAATATTTGACCTTGTAGTTTTAGGACAAATGAGGCCAAGTAGTTATTTTATCCCGGAGCACGCATACAAAATACGGAGTGTCCGATAAAAACCCAGAGACAGAATAACATAGACACATTCAAGTCTGGTGTAAGAAAGTGTAGAATATTGATTACATCGAAAGCAACAGGAATTGTGTTCCTCCTGTAGGATCGTGGGAATTATGTGAAGTGTGAAATCTTTTCTGCTTTAAATTGCATTGTATCTATTTGAGCAAAACATTATGAAATCATAATGTAGGTAAGGGGCTCACGTATTGTATACTGGGATATATATATAAAGACTTAAACTTATCAAGATCTATTTCATGATGCTAAGCTGTAATTGAACGTATTAATTACACAAACACTGGAACATGCAGAGATACATACCCAATATATAGAAGGACTCTCAGGTGAAAAGCTCCGAATTTAATCACCGGACCCTAAGATTAGTAATGCGATGCCATAACATCGATAGTCTAGGGAAATTCTTGGGTCGAGCCATCCCAGGATTTTGCGACAAATTTAAGGTTAGCATATTTCAGCATATTAATAACTACTTTCAATTTAACTTTTTTTCTCTCCCAAATGCACCTCAAATTATTAACCTTACTCATCTCGTCAAAAGTTTGAAAAAAATGTTCCCCATAGTGTTCGTTTTGATGCAAACGAAGCTGGAGATATTTTCTCATCAAGAAGTTGCTTTGTGTCTTAGTAGGTTAAAGGCAGTGTACGCCCATAATAATAGACGGGATTTCTATTCATTTGTTGTCGTTAGGTGGTGCACTCCCGATGCTCTACTAATCTCGTTTCATAATGCTAAGTTTGACCTTCACGCGTGTATGGCCTATCTCGTTTAATATACAATGCACAACAATGGTATGAGATTACAGTGGAGGCATTATAGAGGGCGCCAAGCAGTTTCTCACGGGCGTACACGGCCTTAATACATTGTTAAATTAAAATTTAGATCCAAAGAGCTTTCTCACTCCTTACAATTCATTGGACAGCAGTAACATCCTAAAAACTTCCTATTCACAAATTCCTAGAGATACTAGTCCGAGAGGAGCCTAATAGAAATCTTGTCACAAATTGTCAAAGTCAACTGCAAATTCAAAGGTTCTAACATACAAATATGTATCATGGGAACAAGAGATACTGCCATTTACACTTCTGTGTTAGAGGACCTGGGAATTCACATTGGACCTTGGACAATTGGACTAGAGTCTATTGGATGTTTATCGCACTCGATATCTATTCATTTTGCAATCAATCCACATATATAAAATACCAGCACTCTTTTTTTATCTATAGAGTGTGAAAACATCGTAAGTATTATACAAACAAAAAAGTTCTTATCCATCTCATTTGGACATTAGTCCAGAAAATATAGATAATTATATGACAAGCAGGTATCTTGTGAATAATAAACAAGTGGCCCAAACATTTTTTGACATTTACCGAACTTGTACAAAAAATGTCCAAATAAAAAACAATAAGAATTTTGTAAAGAATACTGTCATGTGTAAAACACACTATACTCTAGTGTGAAACACACTATACTCCATTTCCCAATACCTCCGTGCATTGACGTCAGGGCAAGATTTGATGGTAAGCACCAGTAAACCACGCGAGCTGACTTAAAGCGACGGCGTTTTTACACACGCGCGAACAAAGACGGTATATCTTGACGCGTGCGTAAAACGCTGCGTCAAGGTTATGACATAACTGCACAGAGGTACAGAAATGGACTATACATGATACAAATTTACACAAAAAATACATCACCCACCAACGCAAATAAGAATGCATATTGCAGATTTGGCAAATTCCTGAAATGTTCTCTCCACGCTACTTTAGATCAGGCTTTTGCTCACAAGTTAACAATATACAATGCATTTCGGAGAATGGCGAAGTCAGAATTGACTGGCTTGTGATAGCATATTCCTTCTGTGTGGTGTATGTTTTCTATGTTACGGTGTGTATGTGATGTTATATGTTCCATTTTGGTTATGTTAATTGTTTCTTGCTGTCATGTGAAAGGTCTAACTACAATCTCACCCAAACTTGGTCGCAGCATAACAATATTGAACATAAAAATCAATGATATAATTACAGCTCACTTTATCTAGGAGTGTTCTCTCTGTTAAGGTGTTCATGTTTTCTGCTTCTGTATGACCAGAGCAATAATTTAACACCAGTTTCAATAAAACTTTTCCCCGTTATTTCTAGACGTTAAACCAAGGTGATTTTTATGGGCATATGTTATTTTCGAACTAATTCGAAGTACATTGACACCAACGTTTTTTTTTCTGCACTTGTTTTGGGTCAAATCGTAACATTATTGGACTAATGATGTGACCTGCGGTTCATCTGACAAACAGGCTATAATCAGTACACATAATCCATACTTTTAACATCCTGCTTGATTAGACATGGTTCATTGCATGTTACACATATAAGCGACCATATGATGACGGGGATTATCATATTAGTGGGTCACATCATCTAAAGAATTTATCATTTTTAGTTAAATAAAATTGATTGAGCCCGTTCGGATGGACAGGATGGAATCAAACACACTTCCAATAATTGAATAAGCGAAAGGGTATCATTCTTCATGTATTACACCGGTTTGTGGTGTTATAATTGCAAACCTATGATATCCATTCACGACGTTGGCAACGGTCGTCTTACTCCAGTACCTCAACTTTCACTATCAGTATTACTCGGAGCACAGTAGACACTTGGCATGTCGATAAATCGCTCGATTCTTGTTACTTGACCATCTTAACCTCTCTACACAAGCCTGAAAACATCAGGTGTGATAACATGAAAAGCAAACATTATTTTATTGTGTAATGCAAGAGAAGATGGCAATACAAACAACGCAGTTATGATAGTGGTAATAATTATGTTTTATGAAGTTTTTAAGACGGAAGGGGGTATTGCTGTGTCTAAGCTGTATGACATGTATGAAATATATGTATGTTACATTTCAGTTAGGCTGACTGTTTAGTGCTCTCATATGAAAAGTCCGACCAAACTATGACAATATTTGTTTTGGGGTGAACGAAATTTGAGCATTTCAGGTCCAGGGTCAAATAAAGGCATACTCTTTTTTGATTAAAAAATCTATCAAATGCTTTGTTTTCTTTAAGTGCTTAACCATCAGACCTGCTCACAAGAAGGTCTCGCATTCGCTGAAAACAAAGGTTTTGTTTTACTTAATACTCCATCCATTAGTTGTATGTCCCTGCATGCCAGGGGGATTTGCAAGTATTTGCAGGGGGATTTGCAGTATTTTTGTTTCGTGTAATCATGTGTTTTATGTTGAGTTAGTTTGTCTCACTCTTTGTTTCTTATGTACTGAGTTGGCTCAAGGGAAAGGACTTTTTATTTTGCCGGACGTTGGTGAGTATTTCTCTTGCAGGACGTTCAGACAACACTCTAGAACCCACTAACTGGTTATGATAGAGTCGGCCACCACGGCAACAGAGCTTCATTAGCTAATGAGGTGAGGTACTACGATTTAACGACACATCAATATTTACCCTGCTATATTGTGTCAAAATAGTTATATTATGGGATCAAGTACTTGGTACCAAACACTAGTAGGGGCCTAAATTAAATATAATATATTGTATACCACTCCCCTACTTGATTTTACCTTATTTACTTTTTAAAATAATAATATTCTTAAATGCAAGTAAAGATTGATCTCCTTTCGGAATTCTAATATCTTTAACGGACACATTTGTTAACCATTTACTGCGATTTGGCTCATTGTAATATTTTTGTCGAATGGGTGTATATTCTATGCATCCAATAAGAATATGCTTTATCCATATGCTATTGAAAGTACTTGATTAAAGTTGTACTATACTGTTCAACCATCGATCCACCTGCGTCGCTACTCGCTCCATCAAATTTGATGGTTGAAGGTTTTCAAACCTTGCATTTGCGAGTCGAATTAAGAAAATATTTTCTTTTACCTGATTTGTTTTTAATGTGATGAAACGAGCAAAAACATGGTTTAAGGTTACCGTTAAATATTTGTACAGCATAGTATTACAAGACTATTATAATACTCATAATTAGTAACATTAAATGGTGTATCGGATATAAAATGCAGTTTTGTAATCAAGGTGTATAACTATGTTAGACTGACGATCTTTCGCGAAATAAAGAAACTGATATGTTAAAATCGGATGGATATCTTTAAACGCGTTGCTGATAAAATACCTCTAGAAGCTGGTTTGTGGCGAAGTTGGGCGCTACTGAAGCAGACCGATTTGGTGTAATATTTCCTGTTCAGTGAGTAAACAAATAATGAAAGAATAACTTCAGGGAGGTAAGACGTATCTGTAGATTTAATCTTGATAATCCATTTGCTGAAGAAGAGATTTTGATATTCAACAATTTAGAGGGTTTTTGCTAGAATCAATTTCAAATT